>JAWNNJ010000719.1:0-254290 GCA_035045125.1 Hypselothyrea guttata | reverse complement strand
AGAGAGTAAATATTCTGAATAACTATATTATTGGTTAAATATTAGGTTTTTTTTATTTTGTTTTTTTATAAATTAGGGAGTAAAGCGGGCGTGGCATGCACCATTTGAAATAAACCTGATCTGCGCTTGATATACGTCTATCTATATTTCAAAAATGGCAATTATAGCACTTATAGCTTCCAAGATCTACAAGTTCTTACATATGTCGACTCAGTTTATGCTAATAAAAATAATATGTATACCTTGTGAGGTCTGTCATGCCTGCCTCTGTCTGTTCCATGGGTACAGGGTATAAAAACAGACAACAAAACCAAAAAACCAAAGCAAAATATCAGTAAGCATAATAATTTACAATGGATGCGTAGCCAAGGCATAAAAAAGCACTTTTTATATTCATTTAAGAGGAACAGCAGAAAATATATGCGATATGGAGCTGGGGGCAAGAGAAGCAGAAATTCTGTGTAATATAATTTATGCCACATGACGCAAATAAACTCACGCTCGCACAGCAGATATTTAAATTGAAAAAATTATAATTATCATAAGAATAATAAGAAAGGCAAAAACAACACAGAAACTAACACGAAAGGCTGCAGACGAGCGCAGTAGACTGTGAACGATTGATACAGCTGAGGCCATTAAAAATTCTACTAATTATGTACAATATATTTTGGTATGCGGCTTTACTATTTTAGACTACAACTGTATCTCTTGGAAATTGTGTAGTAGATAAGCATGGAATATCTTATCGCAAGCCATTTTGCAGGTTCTTACAAAATGTGCTCTCATTTTTGGGAACAAAACAGAAGTTGGCCAACTTTAGTGTAGAATAGAAATTGTCAGCCCTGGGGTATGCAACAGAAAATATATGAAATCAAAGCCCATTCTACAAAATCGTATCTATTTGGTGCTCTGGTTAGATAATAACTAAAACTAATGATATTTTTTATAAAATATTTAATCTCGACTAATATATAAATAGTTATTGAATCATTTCTGAGTTAGTTCTGTTTTAAGAATAATTCAATAAAGGAACCTATTTTAATATTTAAAATTCCAAAGCTATCAATTAGCAGAAAACCTTAAATTTGTTGAACAGTTTAATCAGTCTGCCCATATAAAATATCAAATTCAATTTAATATATGTTTCTATTTATTTATTTACAATATTAATTATTATAATATATATATATATGTTTCTATCTGTCAAATATAATTTTAAATTAATACTTTTGAGTAGTAAATTTTAATGCGAATTTTCTTTGATCAATTCCAATTAATCTCGATGCATTCAGCATAGGATGTACGCTCCATGAATAAGAGCTGAATTTTATAGAACAACTGGGTGTACGTTTTTTTTTAATGTATGTATGCATCAGCTATGCATTAAATATGCACTCAGAGTTGCACTCGATGCCATTGGAGGGAGGAATGCTCAAGTTTATGCGCACCCTCGGCATATTTCTGTTCCAAGTTCATGCATGCATCAATGTATGTATGTGTGTGCGTGTGTGTGTGTGTGTGTGTGTGTGTGTGTGTGTGTGTGTGTGTATTTGTTGGCAGCCATGACTTGGCGCCAGTGATATTGAAAAATTCAGACTTTTGACCTCATTTGTGCAAGTAAATGTGTGCTGGGCCTGAGCTGTGTTTGTGCTTGTGGCCGCTGCCACCGCATAATGTGCAGCAAAGAAACAAAAAAAAAAACAAAAAAAAAAACAATAACATCGAATCTGTAACAGAAAGTAAGACACAACAAATACGAGCACTGCAGTCGAGTGCAAAATAATACTAAAAATGATACGAAAAAATGCAAGTTTTTCAGTTTTCTGAATGCTTAATAGCGCAAAAAAAAGGAAATCAAAGAGAGATTTAGAATTTTAAAAATTTAGTTAGTCGAGTTCTTTCCGTGCATAAATCGTAAGCGCCATTTTTTCGATTTTCGGTTATTGATGCAATTATGTACATAATTAATCAATTCATCTACCCACAAAATTTCATAATGTAATTCAACGTATTTACTGAGATATCAGCCTGAAAAATATATCGTAAGCGCCATATTTGCTGCGAATTTCGAACGCGTTATTGCGAAAAAAACGTTCTACTGTAAAATTTGCTTTTGCCGCTTACGATTTTTACGCGCGAAGTGATAAACATAGAAGGAAATACTAATTTACTAGAGTATATATAAATTGAAATTGTTACACATTACTATGGTATAAATTACTACACTACAGTAACAGTATACCATAAAAAAATAATAGTAAAAAAATTTTTATATTCACAAAAAAAAAAAAAAACTAGAGCTAAGAGACTGATAAAGCTTTAGGCATTTCTCCCTTTACAAAATGCATATACCCCATATGCCAACTGAGGTGCCGGCGCTTAAAAAACAATCGCATCTGAAATGTGCGAAACTGCACAATTTGCATTTTCTTCGTTTGCGGCGGAAATATTTGCAGGGAAGTGCGTATAAATATGCATAAATATGCATAAAACTATAAATTTATATATAATTATACACGCATTAAATACTTGCAGAGAATAATAAGAAAAGCCACAAGGCAATGATATGGTTAGACCTCAAATTACAAACACTTTCGCCTCATATAAGACACAGCATATGGACATTAGCAAAGACTCGAACTGAGAAGCTTAACATTTTGGCTTTTAAATACCGTTTAAGTGCAGTTAAACGGTCTAAATAGGACATAACCGACAGTAGGATACTCTGTACTTTGTGTTTCACTAATCACTACAAAGTTATTGTATAGTTCTTGTCGCTCCAATTCGCTCTAATAAAGACAAAGCGCACAGTTGCGACATACTCCTTCGCTCTCTAAAAAGTCAAGCAATTTGCCTATCGCATATCTTCGTTGTTTCTTATACGATCTTAGTGCAAGTCACAGCATCGATGGAGACTCTGATAGTCTACATACATGCTGAATTACAAGCATATAGTATATAAATTGTGGCTTATTTGGTTTTTTTGTGGTTTAGGGGGGAAGTTGGAGCAGAAATTTAAATCTAAGAAAATCTTGATATTCTCAGTACATAGGAGAACCGAAATACCAAAAATGGTGTCTCTAGCTATTATAGTTTGCAAGATATAGATGCTCATATAAACGGACAGACATACAAACTGACAGTTGAACTGAAGCACATGGCTATATAGAATATCCAGATCTAGAATATATATTTCTATTTACACTAACTATATAGACCCTTTTGTACCTTGTCAAAGGGTGTAACCAGACTAAATTAATAACATTATCAATAGATACAAACTAATCAAGTTGAGACTTGAACCGAACTGTTTGGCATTGAGATTTCGTTATGATTTAATAGAATTTCAATTATTACAGCAGAATACGCTTGATTACATTCGCAATGTTATCAATGTCAATCAACCAGAGTAGAGTTAAATCTGTTGCCAGGTTTTCCCATTGAATTTCATTTCATATTTTCAAATTTTGCGTTTTCATTTTGATTTCGATTTCTATTTCGATTTCTATTTCCATTGCTGTTTATTTGATTTGATTTTGTTTTTCTTGTTTTATTTGTTTACTGTTGTTGAATGACATTTTGTCAGTTGGCTCATTTAAATTTGGATTTGCCGGATCTGCCAAATTTCAAATGGTCACAAAGGTAAGGCACTTTTTAGCATATATATATATAGGTATATACATATTTCCAATTGAATGCATAAAACGCTTCAACGCCTACATTCGGCAATTCGCTTGCCTGATTCGAGTTGAACTTCTGGTGTTGGCCTGAAACAAGAGTCTGCTAAAGTAATTAGAATCAATTGACCCTGAACGCTTTTTCCACTTGACCTGTTTGCTGATATCTCAGTTCTCAGTTCTCAGTTCTTGGTTCTCGGTTCCAAAATTTCCCAGCCACTCAATGTGCTTTTGGCCAGTTCTGTCCATTGTCCTCTATTGACATACATATATTATGGCTGTGCCTTTTGGCCTCCCCCTTTGGGGGGAGCAGGCAGATCGGGCCACTAAAAACACGCCGCCAACAAAGGCAAACAATCGAATAAAACACTCGATTGTCTTTAAAATAAATACACTCACTAGAAAGTTAAATCAAAAATACCCCAAGACACCAAAGACTTTCAATTGCCTCAATTTGACGCAAAAGAAAAACAAAGCAAACAACTCAAAATAATTCATTTATGCTTGATTAGAGACTGATTATATTGTGGCCTTTGACCTAATTCAAATCTGCCGTTTAACAACTATGTACGGCTATTAGGAAACGGACATTTTTTTTGTTTACTGAATCAGCAATAAAATTTAATGTAATTTGTAAAAATAGGATTAATAGAATTTTTCTATTAAGTCTCATCATAACTAACTAAAAATTATTTTTAATTTTTGCATATACATTTTTTTAACCGAAACAATATTTATTTATATTTTCGCAACAAAATTAAATGTCAAAAAAGGTTTATTAAATTTGGCATTTGTCATTTAGTAATGAATGAAACAATTAAAAAAAAACAGGAATTTTTGCTGAATTTATCATGAAAATTTTACAACAATTGAAAATTTTGTAAAATAATCCAAAATGTTGTTCTAACGAAACATTAATAATTTTTAGATTGCCTGCCATTAATATTTGACAATAAATATTGCGCTTACGATTTTTCGCTGGATATAGTATATAAATACTGATATAGTATACTAAACAATCTTGCAACGTTGGAAGAGTACATCTTGAAATGTAGTTCAAAATTTGTATTTCTTGCCTTTTAATACTATTTAACAAATTTTGTTGCTTTGCATTTTTGAAAGATTTAAAAAACTTCTAATTGTATCTGCTGGCAATTTTTGAAAAGCTTTCTTGGTTATTTTTGAATAAATACACTCAAAAAAATAAAAAAAAGCTCAAAAAAATATCCTGCAATTTTTGAATTTCACATAAGCATGATATCAATTAAACAGTTCTCTTGCAAAATTACGTTTCTTACTTTATATTTGTATATTTTATTAATGTTGATTTAAGTAAAATCATAAAGAAAAACGACAAAGTTGTATTATTTTAAAAACTATTGAGATTAAATTGAAAAAAATAGGATAAAATATAACAAAAATGAAGGAAAATAACAACAAAAATGCAATTCATAAAAAAAAATATTCCAAAAATATTAAAATATTTAAAAATATAGAAACTCTACATAAATTTATAATGTTTTTACCATGCCAAATAAATTGTAGATAAAACGACTATTGACCAGTTTCTGAAACAAATTAATAAATAATGGTGGGACTTTTTCTCTGAGTGTGGTTTATTGAATGTCCGATATTATGAGTAGATATTTTATATGCTTTTATTTGTTTGTTTCTGCTGGCATATTTGCAAATATTTTGCTGTGTTCTCAACTCATTGAGCAATCGAGTTGGCCACACAATGGCCAGTTCAAAGGGGGATATTCGATTCGTACAGCTGCTAAAGTGTGTGTTTTTTTTTTCCTATTTTGGTTCTCCCTTTTTTTTTGCTGTTTGTCTGCTACAATTCTGGCCATTTCTTGTGCTGCTTTTGTTTGCGATTTTGGCGAAAACTGTTTATTATTTTGTGAACAAATGCGTGCAGAGTAGAATCATGCCACGAGCCAACACCAAAAAGCATAAGCATATTGACGTGACGTGTCTCTGCTGCTATTTTTTTTTTGTTTTTCTTTTTTTTTTTGTTTTTCGTAAGCTGCTGTCCGGTCTGGTTACGGTTTCGGCGTTGTCCGGTTGGGTCCATTGCTGTTGTTCAATATTGTACGTCGTTTTGTCTGGGCGAAAGGCACATAAAATTCGCATCATTGATTTCTATTCCGTTCAGAGCTCATTAAACAATCGGATAAACTTTAAGAAACAACAAACATCAAATAACAACAAAAATGGCAGACACTATCGAACAGCAGATGGACTGACAACATTTTGGCAGCATTTCCACAAATAGCTACATTTTCAATAAAAAACAAAAAAACATCTAAACAATGGCTTAAAACAGCAACAAAAGCTGTATTTATTTATTTTATTTATTTATTTAGATATGTTATCTTAATGCTACAAGTATGGAACTTATGAATTATTGCATTAGTCGCTAAAGAATTTAAAAAAATATAAAAAAAAACAAAATTAAATTAAATTGGAAAGATTTGAATTGAATTGAAAAGCATACAAATAAATATCAAATATAGAATTAATATACAATATTCAACTAATTTATGCTTTAATTATTTATTTTTTAATTATTAATTTTTTTTTATTATTATTTATTATTTATTTATTGAGATCGTAAAACAAAATTTGCTCTAAAATTGCAATTTAAAGCCAGAACCCGCTAAATTGACAACGTTGCACTTTAGACAGCAGAAGTTTTGGCAGCTTTTGCTGAAATAAAAAATTTTAAGCGTATCAAATTTGGCAAAAGTCTCTATCAAATATAAGGCATATATTTTACAGCATATCTGCTAGTCTGTCATATTTGCCACTTGTTCATTTTATAGTCCTTGCGTTTGCTTTAAAGTCTAGTCAGGTCAGGCTTATGGCCAACATAAAGCACAGACGTCAATTGTTTGTAATGAGCGAGGCGCATAGAGAGCATACACAAAAAAAAGAACAAGAAAAACAAGAAGAACAAGAAGAGCAAAAAATCATTGAAATTATGGCGTAATTAGCATTATGCTCGCAAATGTTGCTGCTTAAGTACGTGTCGTGCCGCATTTGCAAATGCGCTTCAAATTGCGCATACGCCACGTGGTGCCCACTGTGCTCAGTTGCCTTGCCACTCGCTTGTTTGTCTCTTCTTCTCTGCTCAGCTGTATGCTGTGTGTATGTGTGTGTGTGTGTGTGGGAGTGTGTGGGAGTGTGTGTTTGTCTGTGAGATTTGGAAAATCATTGAGTTGTAAATGGGATTCGAGACTGCACGTTCGTGCATACAAATCGTTGCCTTAAAGCGACCCTCGGCTCGTTAGATCGTTGCTTCGTTGACTTGCCCCAAATCGAAGAAATGAAATTTAAATTTTATGCAAAATAACAAAATTCACACACACACACACGCACACACACACACACACACCAGCTAGTTGGCTGTTGACAATGTGCTAAGCATCGCGTTCGCCATTTTCTTTGTATATTTCTCGCTCTGATTTTGCAATTTGGCCTCACAACTTTTTGCATTTTGGCTAAAGCTAAAACACAAAACGCCAAAAGTTCATTGTTTTTCTGCTTTCCTTTTTTACTTTTTGCTGTTGTGATTAGTTTTGGCTTTGTACAATTTATTATATTTGCTTCCACAAAGTTCGTTCATAAATAAATTAATAGTTTGCCATTCATAAAGAAACTCTAAAAACAACTTACCTTCAAATGCACAAAAATTAACATAATATCCAGCAAATGTCTTTTAAAATGAGCTACACGACAGTGAAATTGTTGTTGAAGAGAGAGATTTCACAATGTGTGAAAAGAGAGAAAATGCACAAAATTGTTCTTCTAATTTGCACAACTTATGAAAAAGAGCGCTCATATACACGAGCTGTTCAAAACTTTAAAAATAGTACGATACCACAACATGTGGAAAGAGAGAAAATACACGAAATTGTTCTACTAATTTGCACAACTTATGGAAAAGAGCATTCATACACACGAGCTGCTCATACCGTAAACACGATTCCACAACGTGTGGAAAGAGAGAAAATACACGAAATTGTTCTACTAATTTGCACAACTTATGAAAAAGAGCACTCATACACACGAGCTGCTCATCACATACAGGCTTTAGATTTATTAACTCATAATCATGAGAGAGAATGGGATACCAAAAACTTGTTGACCATTACAGCCGATATTTTTCATCACATCTCATACACAGTCTGGCCAAGAAATCTGTGAAAAGTCTTCAATCATAGCCTTTTCATCGTCTACTTAGTGCAACTGTCTTCGATCAATATTTTAGCCACAGCATCGCAATAAATATGCCAGAAAATGTTGACAGCCAACCAAGTGGGCAGGCATAGTTTATTGGGCATGCAATTAGCATGGAAAACAGATGCATTGTGCCGGAGTATGCCAGAGACTCGTGTCAACAGCAAACAGAATGCAGCATGTCATACTTAATATTAAAATGTATGCAAAAAGTCACACTATCCGATGATATGGCCAAGTCTTCAACAATCAGCATTCGAGGGGGGGTTGGAGGGGGAGCCGGAAATTCGATTGTGGCATATGTGAACTTCCGGAAGCATCAATTTTTAGCACTTCGCTTGCATTTTGTAAACTGTGAACTGTAAACTGTGAATTGTGAACAGAATGCAGCACGGCAATCGTCCAACCAGTTGGGAGTCTGCCCCTGCACAGTGGTTCTGCCTCTGTGGAAGTACGGTACGAAAATAGTTTCAGTACAGATGTCGTTGGGAAATTTTCACTTAAAAAATAGAAAAATATTTTAAATATGTAAACAAAAAATTACAAATATAACAAGAACAATTGCGTGTATTTTTTCTTATTCCACACATGTTGTCGCGCTCTGCAACCAGAATTTCATTGCCTTGAGCACTACTTGCCGGAATCCCATTTGTTTTGTTGTTGGGTTGTCGAAAAGCATACATAGAGAGATATCTACTCTAAAAAATATAATGAATAAATAAAATTAATATAAATATATTAAATTTGATGTGTAGTTTTCAAGATGATTTATTTGATCGAAATAAAAGTGTTTATAAATTTTTCAAATTGGCTTTTCTGTTCATTTTATGCAATATATGTACCTCATTTTTTTCAGTGCAACAGAATCAAATGAAAATAGGCAGCTTTTGGGCACCTCTGCTTTAAAGCAAACAATTTTGATTTCCGACCACTGTGCTATGGCAGTGTGTGTGTAGCATTGTTGATGAATCGCAGACTGAGAGACAAAGACAAAGAGAGAGGGAGAGAGAGAGAGGGAGAGAGAGAGAGAGAGAGAGTGAAAAACAAACCAACAACAACTGCACAAAACTTTTTTACCCAGTTCGAGTTGCCCTTCCCCTGGCACTGATATTATTTTATGCAAATTGCATCGAAATGCATACGCAGATGAGCACAGACAACCAGCTTATATACATATATATATATATATATATATACGTATTTGTATACACGTATTTGTATTTACGTATTTGTATACATATTATAAACATGTGCATACATATGTACACTTTACACCTGCAAGACGCACATACATACATACATATGCATGCATATTATTTTGTTTTGCTATCTGCCTCAAAGGCTGCTGGCTATTGCTTACACAAATATATGCGCATTTATAAACAAATGTTGAAACTCCTCAGATACACAGATGCATATAGAGATCCAGATATAGTTACAGGAGTTGCTGCAGATATAGTTACAATATATATCCACAGAATGCAGAGTTTTATGCTTCGGCGTTTGTGCATTTAGAGGCCACATTTTGCAGTCCATTTAACTAAATACTCATATGCTCTCAGGCAGATGGCGACGTTTATATTCGGCTTACGCACAATTAAATTTCACTAACCTAGAAGTTGGCCAAAGCAGCACAAATATTAAATACCCTAACTTTTATTTAAATTGTTGTATATATTTATTAACATAGATTATTCTGCAAGATTAACTAAGATAGCATACATATATATTCATTTATTAAAGTTTTCTATGTTTATTTTATAATTTTTTTGTTTTAGTGTTATATAAAAATATAAAAAAAAAATATATATAATATTTTTTTATTTAGGAAGTAAAAATTTATGTATTGTAAATTTATATTATAAATTTGAAAAAAGTTCGTATTGTTTTTTTTGTCCAACTAAAAGTTTAACGTATTTTTATAAATCTTTTCAAAATATAATTGAATAAACAGCCAGTTACTCTGGCTTTAAAACACTGTATTTTGGAATAAATTTTGTTTCACAATAAAATAACTAAATAAATAAATAATTGAATTAAAAAATCCTTAAGAGAGCCTGATATATATTCAATTAATACCCCCGTGCTATAAGCTACTTATTTTATAAGATAGATACAAAAATTTAAAAATTAAAAATCTTACAATTATTATTTTATTTAAGAAATTTATGAATTAATTCAAGTTTAATTCCAAAAAAATTATATTACATATTAATATGTAATTATTAAATTTTACTTAGTTAATTTGTAATACTTACTCTCATAATAATATACATAAAATTATAAAGTTCGATGATATATATAAAATATAATATATTTCTAAATATACATGTTTGTAAAAATATATAAATTATCTAAATTCTGAGTTATATTTTAGATGTTGCGATTTCAGTGTGTACTCAACGAATTCGATCAGATTCGCTCGAACTGAGTTTAACTAAATATCATAAAATAAAATGCCCATTTACAGGGTATGCGAAACGCAGGCCAACACGAATCTGTGCAGCCGAAAACTGGAAACAAAACAAAAAATAAAATAAAGCAGAAGCAAAAAAAAAATAAGAAGAACTGCCACAGAAATGAGTCGCAACATAAAATGCTGACGACCTTCGACGACGGCGACGACTCCACTGGGAGTGCACAAAATTTTCATAAATTATTTGAAAAATGCTTGAAATGATTTACGCTCATTAATCTTGTCTGCATGCATATGTGTGTGTGTGTGTGTGTGTGTATGTGTGTGTGAGTCTGTTGCGGTTTGGCCTGCGTCCTTCTTTTATTATTTATTTTTGTTTTGGCCAACGCATTTCTGACAGCTTTAGTTTTTGGCAATTCAATTAGGCCAAGTTGAAAGCATGTTTGAAAAATTGTTTTGTTGCATTAACCCATTGTTGCCGCCGCTTCTCGAAGCCTCGAAGTCTCAAGAAAGCCACTTCAGCAGCAACAAATTCTATAGTCTTTCAGCCTATTAAGTGTCAAAGTCAAGTTTATGCTCGCTGAATACACTTTGTTTGGCATATTTGTTGCTAACAAGTTTCATGTCATTCAGTTAAGAAATTCTGCAGGAATTTTCAAGAAATAATGCAAACAACGAAGATGGTTTTCAAGCAACCAAAACTCAACCAAACTGAGCCATTAAGTACTTTATTGATCCTATGTATGTATACATATATAAAAGTTAGGAACAAAATTTATCAACATAAAATTCAGGCATATTATAAATTGTAATAATCAAAGCTTATAAATATTTATTATATTTTTAAATATTTTTAATAAAATAAGTTTCTGATCAGCTAAACTAAACTTAAATACAAAGTGAAAAATCTGCTTTAGTGGGTATACAGTTTATAAAATTTAAAGAATATTTACAAGCAATAATACAACTTAGAGAAATTTACAAAATTTTTAATATAATATGTATATTAGAAAAATTTCGAATCCAACAAGTAAAAGGTCCATTAATTTAATCACGTAGAGTTGCAAAAACTTTAAATTAAACTTTTTATTGAATTTTATTTAATGATACTTAATTGCAATCGCTGTTGTAGTTAAAATCATCATTTTATTTGTTTTAAATACAATATAGTATTTTATTAATAATAAAAAGAAAAATTTAAAATTTGGCCAACAAAAGTTATTGACATTTGAAAGCTATCTATGAAACTCATGCTCTAAATTTATTTAACTCAATTTGAAATTTGTTTTGGATTAGTCAAATAAATATTATTTAATATAATTAATATGATGTATTTATTTTTAATGTAATATGTTAGTTTTATTTCATCAATTTCGAAAGAAAACAAAAAATAATACATACTATATATCCAATTGACAATCAATGCCAAGTTCTTAAGAATGAAGAAGAAAGTTCAAATTGTGCTTAAAACATGTGCCTCAAGTATACAAAATATAAACACAACTATATTTAGTTAGTTTTATTTCACAGTTACATTTATTGATCTCTGAAAGAGTATAACCCAAACGACTCGCTGCAGTTTTGCATGCGTGTTTTTTTTTTGTTTTTGTCTGTTGCTTTGATTTTTACGCTCTGTTTTTTTTTTGTATATTTTTCCCTTGATTTCGCTTTTGTTTTTGCCTTGTGTTTTGTTTTGTTTATGTTTGCCGACTGGCCGTCTAACGAGCCGCACAAATGCCGAGCAATTAATCATTTGTGGCACACGGCACTTTTGTTTTTGTTTCGCCTTTCTTCTTGTTCATTCTTTTTTTTTGTTTTACTCTTTTTTGTTGGTTGTCCGTTTATTTTGTTTGCCGTTGCTTGGCGTCTCATTTCACAACTCATTTCCGGTTGGCGCCGGAAACGCATCTTCGACATTAGCCCAGGTCGACGTCCGGGTCCGGCAGCGGTTATGGCGGCCAACAAACGGGTTTGCTTTGCTGTTTTTTTTTATATATTTTTTTATTTTTTGGTTGGACTATGCGTCCATGTACGGGCCTGGTTGTGATTTATGACATACAGATTGATGTTGGGTGTTCTCTAAAAACGCAAATGCCACAACCGCCAAACACCAAAAAAGGTGACAACTTTGTTTTGCGGCCATTGAACAATTTTAGACGCTTGTGTGTGTGTGTGTGTGTGAGAGAAAGCTTGTTTGTGTATGTGAAGTAGAACTGAAACTAATTCAATTTACATATTGACTTTGCAGTGACAAACTCAATCAAAACAACATGCAGGTCATCAAATGGCACGTTGATTAGAGCAAATGGACATTTTTGGCTAGATTTTGGCAAGCATACACAGAAAAAAAATACTCGCAAAAATACACTTGAATATTTACCAAAAAAAAATAAAACAAAACTTTTTCAAAAAATTAAAAACATTTAAAAAAGCTGTTTAATATTCACAATGTTTTAAACAAAAATATTCTTGGCCAAAAACATTTAAAAGCTTTCTGGCCTTTTAGCTGAATTAATGTCAATGGCCAGCCAAAGCAAAGCCAATTCGCTAAAATGTCGAACACAGATGCAAACAAATTTTCAGCTAATTAAAAAAGAAAATTCACAGAAATTTGAATAGCAAACAGTTTGGGCGGAGCTGAGCAGCACACTGTATTTTAAAATTAATTTTTTGATTATAACAAATTGCGATTTTGCCTAAAAATTGCAGCAAAATTTCTAAATTTAAGTTGGCAAAAAATGAATCGATTAAATGCCGAAGGAAATTCTTAATCGAGTGGATTGGGCATGTATTGATTTCAATTTCACATTTGTGTTTTATTGTGCTGTTCTCGCTTTTTAGCAGTAAACAATGAATCAATGAAGTTTTCACTTTTCGCTGACTGAAAACATTTGCGCAAAGCAAACAAAATATCAGCAGCAAATTGAAGGCGGAGGCGCAAGAAATATGCAAAGATGCTGTTGAAATTCTGTATTTGTTGTATGTATGTAAATATGTGTACGCATATGTGTGTGTGTGTGTGTGTGTATTTTGTTTACACATGTCGAATAATGCATTTACATGTGCAACATGGCGTATGCGTAATTTTTTATTTCTTTTCTTTTTGTACGCTTTTCTTTTTCATATGCTGCTGAAACATCTCGCAGATAACGCACAGCCTGAAACGAGGTCATAAGAATAATGCTCACACTTGTACACACACACACACACACACATGCATACATGCATACATGCATACAGCTAGTATTTAATGGCGTTTTGATAATGTCAACATTTCTCAGCTGCGCCCGAAAGCATGCTACAATTTTGCGTGAATGCAGAAAACGCGCAGACAAATATGCAACGTAATTGGATTTATATGTACATATGCAGCTCTCTCACACTCTCTCACACGCTGTGTAGGTGTGTGTTTGACTGACTAGGTGTCTAACTGTTTGCCAGTGTGTGTGTGTGTGTGTGTGTGTGTGTGTGTGTGTGTGTGTGTGAGTGTGGCAACTGCTGCTGCCCATTCAAGTGGCCATCAGCATAACTGCCAGCGCACAACATATATTTTCTTTTACCTAATGAACAAAGCGATGGCATTAGAAAACCAGTTTAAATTGCACAAAGCAAAGCATCCACTATTTTCTAAAATACCCATTTGTATTGCCAATCATATTATCATATTTAGAGTTATAAGTAGTTATAAGTATAAGTAATAACACAAATCAAACGATGCAACTATCGTACCAATCATGCCTGTCATTAAACATTTAATTAAATCTAACAATTTTAAGATAAAAACAGAAAAGCACTAATAAAGAGGCAGCCGATCAGTCGGATGCTTCCTACTGTAGGGTGTGCCATTGTCAGAATAATAAATAAGTAATACAATAAAATAAATAAGAAATTAATTTGATCCTTGATATTTGCTTGCAACTTATGATCAGTATTCGGTAATTTCATTGTAGCTATGCAACATTTATGAAAATCAGTTGAACATATTTTAAACTTTACGTAATTGTGTTCCAAAAAATTGCATTATCTATCATAAATTAACAATATTTTGCTATAAATAGTGCAGAATTTTGCTTCAACAATGTAATATATTTGAAGTTGATGCCAAGGCGAGTGAAGACAATTTATTTGAGTAAATAAATCTGATTTTAATTTCTTAAATATTGTAATAATTGGTTGGATATTAAGATCAAAATAGGACAAATAAAAATTTTCTTTTTTTTTGCCCTTGGTAAGGTCGGAATACATGGGTATCAGGCGTTCAAAGTTCCTTAAAACACGTTTTTTGGCTCTAAAATCTACATTTTTTAACCAAGTTCATCGATGTTTGGTTTTTTTTTTTGCTTTATTTTCGATAACAAATCGCTTAAGATCAAAATAGGACAAATAAAAATTTTCGGATTATTTTGTTCTTGGTAAGGTCAGAATACATAGGTTTCAGGCGTTCAAAGTTCCTTAAAACATGTTTTTTGGCTCTAAAATCTACATTTTTTAACCAAGTTAAACGTTGATTTTGGAATGTAATATTAAATATTGCAATAAATGAGATAAACTAATTAATAATACTAATTAGAATCAATCAAATTAATATGTTTAACCAATAAACTCCAGAAAAGCTAGAGCATGGCCGACTGAGAACAGTCAAATTTTTTGCAAGCAGAAAATATCAGGCAACGCTTTGAAGCAGCTGCTGCTGTTGTGCGTATGTTGAACGCATATATATGTAGGTGTCTGTATCTGTGTGTCTGTGTGTGCATGTGTGTGCGTGTGGCAGGTGGCAAACAATAGTTCAACAACAACAATACGACCCAGAAATATGGACTATGCATATGCATTCAGGCGGGCTACAAAGAGAAAATGGAACAGATTTTTATATTCTACTTTGTGGCATTTGGCTCTTCTCTCTTTTGTTCAGATTTACTATTTTTGGCATTAGTTTTCATTTTTTTTTTTATGTTATTATTATTATTTTTATGTGCTAGCAAAAGTTCAGAAGCAAAATGGATAACCAAAGTTAAGTTCCTTATAGTATGAAGAGTTCTCATTTACTCTGCCCTGTCAGAACTGTCGAATCTCATTCAGCATTCAGCATTCAGCATTCAATTTTGTTCTATTCTGTTCTTGTTTTGCTTTTTAAAATGACACCTGTGGGAACAGGTAGAACAACTAATGCAGCAATGAAATATTTGTTTGCAAACAATGCCAAAAGTCTTCATTGCATCTGGTTTGTTTTCTCCTTTCATTCAAGTTGCAAATACTTAGTTGGATTAGTGAAAAGTTGGGGCAAAATAGAACAACAAACATCAAGCAAACCATCAAAACATCAATTTGGAAATATTAAAACAAATTCATTTAAAGTTTATATTTCATTTAAGCATTTAGGAAACTTCTATTTTCTTGCTTCTTGTTTTCATTTTTAATTCGAGCAGAAATGAAAATTTTATAAGCAGTAACAAAGTTAAGATAGTAAAAATATGGAACACTTAAAGCTTAAAGCCATAATTCTCGACCTTATGTAAAATATATTTTTAAAATTTATTTATTTATTTATTTTAATGTTGACTAAGATCAGTCAACGAAGATAATTAAGTTACAAATTGAAATTAAGCGTAATAAAAATTAAAATATAAAAAATTCAAGATTTAAAACTAAGAACTGAAAATCTGGGGAAAAATAAAATTAGAATATGAAATTAAATTAAATTAAAAGAACAAAAAAAAAAGTTCCAGCATTTGCTGCGAGGATATGGAAAAACCCAGAAAAACCCAATCAGGCCAAATGTATTGGTTAGTTAGGTTAAGCAATTTTACTAAACTACCACACAATTAAAAATGCATTAAGTTTTAAAAACAAATTATTTCAGTATTAAATAGAATATTATTAATAAATTAATTCAAATTATAATTTTAAATATATGCCAATAATTGCAATCAAATATCAAATAAAATTAACTAAAGATTTTTAAATGTGTACATAATAAAGAGCATACAAATAACTTCAACTTGTTCTATATTTGTAAAAAAAAAAAAAACAAAAATAACTAAATACTTGGCAAGATGGGAAAACCGATAAACTAATAATGAAGCCAATTGCGTATGTCAAAAGTAAAATAACAAATTATGAAAGCAAACTTGTGTGTAGCAATAATAATAAATAAATTGTAATATGCCTGGTTTTGCCTTATAGATGCGCAGTTTAGCAACTTTATAAATAATTCACGTATAAGAACTAAACTAAGCCGAGCTAAAGCCAAAAAATAAGCTGACATACAAGCATATTTACTATTTATTTTTTATGGCAATAATTCCGGAAAAAACTAAAAAATTCAACGAGAAATTGGCAAAGTTGAAAGTTAAATTGAAAGCGTAACGAATTGGTGCTAAAAATACATAAATTGCAAACAAAGTTTTTGGTAAAAGTTAAGGACAAACAGGGGCCAGAATTATTTACTAAATATATATGCATATATATACATATATAGAGCAGATATAGATCGAAGTTTGCCAAATTCAATGTTGTTTATGTTTATTTATGTATAATTGCTCCACTATTGATTTTGTTCAATTCAGCCAAAATTTTGATTAAATTGTCAGGATGGTGCAAATCAGTCGTGGGCAAGGCTAGAGTCGGACGTAACCGACAGTAGGAGAACCTATACATTGTGTTTCAATAGATATCACACGCAAAGGCAAGCTAAGGCAAATTACTAGTCAGCAATAATGTTTGTTGCATATCTTCGCTGTTTTTAATTCGATTGTAATCTTATTCACAGCATCAATGGATAATGTCATAAGCTACGTGATGTGATTGCAAGAAAAGAGAGGAAGCTACAAAAATTCTAAAAAAAACTTGATCCATCTACAGCATAGGACAACCTAAATAGCAAAAATGGTGTATCTAGCTCTCACAGTTTGTGAGATATAATGTTCATATGGACAGACAGACATAGAACATAGCTTTAACGAGCCGTTTTGTTATCCTGATCAAGAATATATAAAGTTTATGGGGTCTGCCACGCCTCTTTCTGGGTGTTACGCACATTTCCCATTTCCACTTACTTAACAAACCCTTTTGTAATTTTTTTTAAGTACAGGCTCTGATAATTTTTACTATTTACTTGCTACAAATATCATATGTTTGGTTTACAGAGCGCAATTATAATTTGAGTATATGCATATCAAAGGAAAAAACTGGAAACTAGAACTCGTTGTAAATACTATGTACCTACTACCTATTACAATGATATCCATATGAAAGTATTTACATTGGGCTCGAGCTCGGATTTCAGAATTGAAGTTGAGCAAGCAAATGCCATCCATGGAGCACAAATCACAGATTACAATTTCGCTTGGACACCGCACTGAGATACGGATACCAAAGTACGAGCAGCAAAAAACCAAAAAAAAAAAAAAAGAAAAAGTAGTACATAAAAAGTGTAGAGCGCATTATAGGGAGTACGGGTGTAGACCAATGGCATAACTCACGGTGAATACATGAATAGTTGCATATGAAAAATCACCGAGCAGAAAACTCTATCTACGTTTGTCTGCATGCGAATGGACACTGGCCAAGGCATACACTGAGAAAACAGTTGTAGCAGTTGGCAGAAAAATTGAAGCTAATTGTATATAAATATATATAGCTATTTTTCGTCGCAATCGATAAATACCGAATAACAAACGTAGTATGAGTTATACAAACATGTTATTCGGTATGAATATTCTTTATCATTGTATGTATCTTTTTTGAAGAGCGCATTATAATCAGTTAAAGAACACAAAAGATATAAATACAACAAAATTGCAAGCTTTGTCGAGCTCACTCTTTGAAAGCGTGGCCAATAAAACATAATACAGAAAATAAGCTATTTTATATGTATACTTAACGGAAGAGCGCGTAACGCGAGCTGTAGGTTTGTTATGGTATGCATGCAGTGGGGCTGCTTAAATTTAGATAATGGAGATTCTTTCATTTTTATAAAGTTACTTCTTGTACTCTTAAGTGAAACATATATTAATACAGTATTAATTTGTGTATGTATTTTTGTTACAAATATTTTTTTCAGTGTATTATGCTGCTGTATGTGTGAGTCGCAGTTGGCAATGGCTTTGACCACAAATGCAAAAATGCAGTTGTCTCTTCATGTGTGTGTGTGTGTGTGTGTGTGTGAGTTGGCATGAATGCCAAGTGCTGCCATGGCCAATCGTTATCACCCCCTCCCCCGCCGCTTTCTCCAGAGTACCGGCGCAGCGTTGCCACCCTTTTGTTGCCGGTGTAAAGTGTATGCACTGATAAGCGGGCAACACCCGAAAAAATGTGTGTATGTGTATGTGTGTGTGTGTGTGTGCTGGCATTCGCTTTGCTACTGAAATTGGGCAACTAAATAGTAGTTTATGGAAGGGATTACGGAGGGGTGTGTGCAGGGAGGGGGCTGTGGAGAGGGTGGCAAGGAGGGGGAAGGAAGCCAGTGGAAGGCGACGCTTCGACATAAATAGAATGCTAAACAGTTCGCGCAAATGTGTCCTGTAGGAGCACAACGAACTAGCGCCCGCTCAACCCCCTGCACACGCCCCCGCCCCTACACACGCTCACGCCCACTGCTGTTGCATGTGGGGGCGTGGCAACACTGACTTTGGCATTGGCTGCGTCTGCGTTTCGCTTTCAACTGGCTGCAATGCTGCAATGGGCTGAGGAGCGGGGGCAGGGGGAAGTGGGTGGGTGTGAGGATAATGAGGAGGGGGAGAGGAGGGAGGGGAAGTAAGGACGCAGGAGGCAGCTAACGATGGGCAATGGCGAGTCGGCGAGTCGGACAATGGCGCATAAATCATGCATAAAACTGAAAATGGAATATGAAAGCAACGTGTGTGTGTGTGGCTATATGCATATATATATAGTATATATCTATATATGTTTATATGTATGTGAGTGAGAGTGTGTGTCTGTGTGTGTGAGATTGTATGTGTGTGTGTGTGTCAGGTAGTGCAACGCAACATAAACGCAACAAAAGGAAACAAGTCTCGTTCTGTATTGAAAATTGTGATTGTTAGTTGCCTTACGGATAAGAGTATAATATAATATATGTGCGTGCTCTGTGTGCGTGAGAAAGAGAGACAGAAAGAAAGAGAAAGAGAGAGAGAGATAGAGATAGCGAGAACAGGTGCAAGCGTTACATAACTACTCACTTATTCCCCTTCCCCCTCAGGTATTGTTAGCCATGCAGTGCGAATTCATTTTAATATTGCAGCTCGCTAATGATTGCATTGATTTGCATTTGTACTATTAGCTACAGCCCGAATATACACTGCAAAAAATAGGCTGTAGTTGTATACACTTTAGCTCAGATTTGGTCTGTATATTATTAGATTGAAGCAATAGTTGAAGGACGCAAAATTGTCTCATTAAAATACACACAGAACTTGACTAATTTCTTATCAATATAAGTCCCAGCTTTAAATCAGATTAAACATAATTTTATATTTATTTATATATAAAAAAATAATATTTAATAAAAACATAATAAATAATATTAAAAAACACAAATTATCTATAATACTAATTTTCGAAATAACTATAATTACAAAATATATTTTATATATTTATTTTTATATATTTTTGCTTAAGTTTGCTGCAATGAAAAAAAAATGGAATGAAAAAAATACACACAATTGTTCTTGTAATTTGCTTTGCGTACGAGGAAGAGCGCTCACACATACGCGCTGGCTCACTCCTAGCGAGAGCTATGAAGTAGGCACCTCTGCTCTAGATGCTAATGATGCGTTCTGTATTATAAATAGATAGCTGAATCCGATAAAAACTAAGATACGTTTACTATATACTTATCGAAATACATGCCAACTACCTAATTCCGCTGCACAAACTGTGTATACCCTTTTGTCTATTTATCAAGCACTAAAACTACAGCGAATTTCCAACAAAGGGTAATTGAACAATTTTATTATCGCTGCAGTTTGAAGTTCATGGAATTACTTGAGCTTGTTTAAGCTTGGCGTATTGTGCGTGGGATATTGAGCTTATCAACTGGATGTTTGTTATGTCTGTCTCCCGCTTCTCGACAGACACTTGATGTGAGCTTAACTGCAGAGTTATCTGCTTGTGCAGCTGACGAATTTATTCGCAATTTATTTGCTAGTTTTGGGGTACGCCAAACATTTAAGTGCTGCTTTAAAGCTGCAATCTCTGCTCTTTGTGGTTAGCCATTCACTTGAAAATTGAGTTGTATTCGGTTGTATTCAGTTGTATTCAGTTGTAGTCGTTGTAGTGCGAGCTCTGTTCATTAGTTGGCCCAACCAAATGCGGTGCAAACCCAAAATGCTTAAAGGGCATTGTGGGCGCCTGTTTTGTTCAATGGCTTTTGGATTTTGTTGGTGTGCTTTTGATATACTACGAGTGGTGGTTCCACCTGCTAGATCGTATCGGTCCCATGGCGAATTATCGCCAATCACTTGAGCAATAAATGAAGCAAAAGTCGTTATGCGACTACGTTTACCCCTGGCGTTGAATGCCACAGCACAGCTAGGCAGAGCACAGTGGTATAACAGTAATAAGTTAAAACACAAATTTAAGAATTATAACAAAATCGCTAAAAAGAAATGGAATTATAAAGATAAAATTCAACACATCTATCACATTCAAACAAAACTGTCCAATATGACACATATGAAAACTGGCAACAGCGCAAAATACACAAGCAAAGACACACACCTGACAACAAAGTCAACGCTCAGCAGAGACATGAACCTAAGCTATGTGTCAATAATTATAAATTACTTACCGGACAATGCTGGAGACTCCCCTGCCACTCGGCTTCTTCGATGATGACTGGTAATCGGCAATCGGAATGGGAATGATTCAATGCGTTCCATTTTTGTTTTAGTCTATTTATGATCGGTTTTCCTATACAATGTTATAGAATTTGGCATAATATAATTGAAATTTATGGAGTAGTGTCTATTAAAGTCTTCGACTCTTGTGGATTTTTTGGAAAATACAAAAGTGTCCGTATAGTTAGTTTAAATGAAAAGGCAAAAGGAGAATGTATGTAGAAAAGCTTCGAAGGGATTAGCTAATTGCCCCACTGTGCGTTAGTTATGCCTGACAAAGTGGCAACCTCGTAATTTTCGGAGCTCAGTTTCGGGCAATGCAATGATGCTTGTGCAAATAATGCTGGGTCATAAGTCGAGCTGCAGGCATGATGTCTATATAGACAGACCAAAAAACCAAAAAACACCAACAAAAAAAAGATGACGATGGAGAAGGAGATGGAAAACTCCTGCCACGCCCAGGCAAACGCACTTATTCATTTAACCTTTTTACCGGGGGGGCAGCGAACGATGACGATGGCGACGATGGCGACGGAAACGCGTTACAAGTCAAACCAATAAACTTTTGTTGTTGAGAGGTGCACGAAGCGGGGATTGCAAGTGCGGTGAGGGGTGAAGGGTAAGGGGTAAGGGATGAGGGTGAGGGGTGTTGGGTCACGCTAAACGATAGCACGTAGAGGCTTCAAGTAAATGGGAAAAGTTCCAGTCAAATTCTGATGAAATGAAATTAGTTTTCGCTTGAGTGTAACTTCCGTTTGTCGAATGAGTGGACAAAAAAAAACCAAGAACTCCACACACACACACATAGACACAACAAATCCTGCAATTTCATGGCGTATGTGTGAGAGAGAGTCAAAGAGAGAGAGAGAGAGGGAGAAAGAGAGAGTAGCAGTGTTGCCAAATTCGATTTTTCACTTCTAATATATTTCCTTCTATTGAGATATTACTGGAAAAAAATTTGAAATTATCGGACTTCCGCATAGCTTTTTTTACAAGCTACTTGCAACAGCAAGCTAGAATTTTTAACTGACTTTGAATATTTTTAAACAATTATAAACAATTTATAAACAATTTAATATTATATTACCATATCTATATAAATCGTTAAAATTATTATTTTGTAATGCTGCCGATTTAAAAGTCTACTTTATTTATAAAAGATATTGCTCAATCATTTTTGAAAATGTTGACTTTTTGTAATTATGATTGTTTTCAATTAAGAATATTAATTTGATCTTCGATATTGTTGCTTCTACCTAAACAACTTTATATTATAGGTCAATTTATTATAAATATATAAATAAACAAAGCAGACTATAATTTTACTAAATGAAATTATAGATAATGATATTAATAACAATAATGATAAGTTTATATAGTACATATTTGTTGCATAAAGCATACATATCTGAAAGACAATTTAAAAAGATTTAAAAACAACTCAAAATAAAGTTATAAATAAATAATTGATGAGCATAATTTTAATAAAAGAATTTTCAATTAATTATCAAATATGAAATTCATAGTCAAATAAAATGAAATTAAATAAATTTCAAATTTTCAATCTCAAGGGTTGTTGAAAATCATGGCAAACCTTAGGAAAACCTTGGCTTTTTTTCTAACGTTTTTTTTTAATCGTAGCTTTATTTGTGGCAACACTGGCGTGTGGTGCTGAGTGCAGGTTAATCTACGGTTGAGTGTAGCACACGCGGCGTATGAATGACGGGCAAGTGACATCAATTCGCCTTCGAAAACCGTTATCTGGTATGAGAAAGAGAGAGCGAGAGAGATAGAGAGAAAGAGTGTGTGTGTGTGTGTGTATGTGTGTGAGCCAACTGAGTGCGTTGTAACCGCAAGCAGCAGCTTATAGACGACATACTTGCTACCAACAACAACAACAACAACAACAGCAACAACCACAGCAATTACAACTTCATGTTGTTATTGCCGCACAACGTTGGCAAAAACTTTCAAGTGCAACGTCATGGCACAGTGGTCAAAAGCCTTGCCATTTAACACACATTACATGCATAATGCCTCAATATTTACAATTAAACGTAATTGCTTTTAACTTCTTTATTAAGGCCATAGTTTAAGATATATGTATAATTAATGTTAATATAAACATTTATTATTTAAATTTTACCGTAATTTTTACTATATTTGTTTTAAATTCTATATCTAATATTTAGTTTAATATTCAAATTAATAATTATTATTTCAATTAAAGCTTTATTTATACTTATTTCTTGATGTTTTAATGAAAATTTAAATTACTATTTGAATAAATTTTTAATTTTGAGCGTAAATTGTTTTATATTATTTTTATAAATATTTAAATTAATATTTAAATAAGTTTTTAAATTTAAATGTAATTTGTACTTTATTCTCTTTAACTTATTTATTAATAATAAATATTTCAATCAATAGTTACATTCAATTATTAATTTATTTATTTAATGTCGATTAAGACAGAGAATATTTAATTGCAAATTAAAATTAAGCATAACATTAAATTTATGATTTAAATAAATTAACCTCTTTATTCGCTAAATATTTTTTATTTTATTTTATTATTATTTTTATTTTATTACATAGAAATATACAAATTTAAAATACTTTTGATACTATGCAAAGTTTGGGATATTTGACAATTGTACTCTGTTTATTGAAAAATTTATGATTTCAATCAATTAAAACCTTTAGTTGGAAAATTCGAAAATTCTAGCTTTTAATACCCTGTTCTTATGAAATGGGTAAAATCGGTAAATAACTTTGTAATTGAATGAGCTTTTACAGACCCTACAAAGTAGATTTCTTCATGATCAGGACGACGAATTACATCGCTTTTCATGCCAATGTGCCTGACTGTCGATTTATGAAGTGAACCGCTATGATGACTCGGCATATACATATACACACACACAAACATAAAAGTTTGAGTATCAATCAACGACAGTCAATCAATCAATCAATCAAAATGTTGGAACAATGAAGCCGACCAAAGGACCGACCACGCTGTGGAAAAGCATCCAAATGAAATTTGCCACTTTTCGTAGCAACATTTTGACGTTTTATTGCCTCGTTTTATTATTATGATTTTCTTTGCTCTAGGCTTTTGTTGTAATTGTGGGCATATAGTTTATTTTATACAATGTCTTTTTACCCATAGGCGAATTTATTGGGTAATTACTTGTTACGGAATTTGCTTGAATAGGTAGTTTATTCGGTTTACTCTTATAACATTTATTTTATATTTAAATATACCCTGTAAGAACAGTGCAAGTGTATGTAGCAGACAGAAAGATAAACTCTCTGCCAAAATATTTATTTAATCCGAAAATCCATTTGAAATAAACACCGAAGATATTAAAGAAACAACATTGCAAGTTTTTAATCCCGTGACCTTTGAAATATGATAAAGAGAGAAATGTATGAATGAATGTATGACTAATATTTAGACCCTTTACTTTAAAAAAGTAAAAAGGGCCTATTAACTTAGTGCAAAGAGGAAATGTGTGTAACACCCAGAAGGAGGCGTGGCAGACCCCACAAAGTATATATATTCTTGATCAGGACGACAAGCCGAGTCGATATAACCATGTCCGTCCGTCCGTCTGTCTGTCCGTCTGTCCGTCTGTCCGTCTGTCCGTCTGTCTGTCCGTCTGTATGAACGCCTAGATCTCAGCAACGATAAGAGCTAGAGACACCATATTCGGAATCTAGATTTTCCTATTTCGCGAGCAGCACGAGTTTGTTTCAGATTTTGGATACCTCTTCCCCTTCCCCCGCAAACCGCAAAAAGCTGCTGTAGCCACAGTTTTAAAGCTATTGATTTGTAATTTGGTATTTAACTAGTTTATGACATTCTCTATCGACGCTGTGAATTTTGTTTTGATCGGATAAGAAACAGCGAACATATGCCACAGAGAATTTGCCGCACTAGGCAGAGGGGGGGTGGTGTGCCTTGCATACGCGGGTAGCTTAGTGTGTGTGTGTCTGATTGTGTTTGTATGTACATATACTCAAAGTAAAGGGTCTCCTACGGTCGGTTACGTCCGACTGTAGCCTCCGTCCCACTGATCTGCCCCGTCCCTATATTTTTTAAATATTTTTGTAATAATTTAAAAGGTGCATAAAATGCAATAGTTGGGTGCATCCGACTAATCGACATCGTCCTTTCTGTTTTTCAATTAGTTTTTTAGCTTTGACAATAGAAACCAAATATTCTGCAAAATAAATTATATATCGAGTAGGAGAACTTGATAAAAAAAATTATAATAAATTATAAAAATAAAAATAAAATTATTATCAATTATAAAAAATTATAATAAATGATATAGAAATAAAATAAATCAATTATTTTAATGGTAATTAAAATTTACAATTTATGTATTCCAAAAATCGGATAAAAACTGGTAAAATTGAGCTCTGCTCATAAATTATACAAAATTCTTGTGTGAAATGGTTTAGTTCAATTCAATCAACTTCAAAAAAAATAAAAATAAAAAAAAATAACAGAATTGTGGAAAGCACAATGCTGCATCATGCATATTTCAATATGCATATTCCATAATATTCATCCAGATAAAAACAAATACAAGATTTTGATTGTTGTTTATCCGAAATGTTAGCGGGAAATAACAAACTTGAGTTGTCGCATTTAATATTTATTAGCGAGCATAAAATATAGGCCATTGGCCCGGGTTTCATTGAGAGTTTTCCTGCTGGAAAATAAAGGGAAAAGCCAATTTTCAATTTTCAAGCGAAAGTTGACGTCGACAAAAATGTTGCCGAGAGTCGCATTCGAAATTATTTACAACTGGCAAAAGTAGCTGGTTGAAGCCAGTCAAGAAGAAAACTACAACAACAACAACAACAACCAGAACGACACGAGCAAGAGCAAGAGGAAGAGCAAGAATTTATGCCATTAGCCCCCGTATATACACTTGGGACACAGATTGCACCCGCACCCCGGACACCCTTCCTGCCCCAGCTCAGACATTGCTTCCAGAGAAATGCACTTCAATGCTTAAATGACAGTCAAGTTTCTATTTTTAGACCCTGTGCTTGAAAAAAGCAGAAAAGGCTCTATCGGTTTGTTGCAAATGAGAAATGTGTGCAGCACCCAGAAGAAGGCGTGGCAGAGCCCACAAAGTGTATATATTTTTGATAAGCACAACGAGCTGAGTCGATAAGCCAATTTTGATATTAAGGTGCTCCAATTCGTTAAGCAGAAAGTGCATTTAGATCGGTTAAGAAACAGCGAAGATATGCAATAGACAAATTGCTCATAATGCAAGTTTCAGAGTCTGCTCGTGTCGATTACGTCCGACTGCAGCCTTCAGTTCCACTGATCTGCTACTTCCCTTCTGTTTTTTTGCTGCATTTTGGGAAGGGGAGATTCCACGAAAAATCATTTGGGATGCGACAACAACAAATAAACTGCAAAAAGGCAATGAGCAAGTTTTAGTGGAACGGAAAATGCATAACAACAAACCAACAACAAACCAACAACAACAACAACAACAACAACAACAAACAGCCACGGGATCAAGCTTGGCAACCTAACAAATTGGCCTGTACTTAAGAGCGAACCCCTAACTATATGCACGACATGCATTATCATATTTAGTTTGACCATTTGTCAGTGCTTCACGTGCTCCCATTTTCCCATTTTCCCCATTTTCCATTTCAAATTACTCATTTCCGTTAGCTTTGGACGATGGCGAGAGCGTATTTGATTTTTGTCTTCTAAAGTAATGTATTTATTATGAATGCAACGTTTGTTTGACTTGCGAGATGTGCATTTTTAATGTAGATATTAGGGTTAATATTGGTATCATAGGGGGATTATCACTTCTTAAACGAAAAAAGCCAATTTTATTTAACTTTGAATGCCCATAGCTTTATCAAAACTCAACCGATTTTTTAGCGGTGTGCTGTTTTCTTAATTAATTAAGTTTGATTTTCAAAATTGAGCATTAAATCAAAGAAAATATTATATTAAATTTTTGGAAAAAATTTTAAGACCTAACCCATAAAAAAAATTTTTAATATTTGGAAAAAAAAAATTGTATTTCAAAATTATAAGAATTAGTGCTTAAACAAATTTTACTGCAAAATTATGCAGAAAAAACCAAACATGACTGAATTTGATCAAAAATTGTAGATTTTAGGGCCAATATTCGTATTCTGGGAGTAGTATCAATCTTTGAACAAGCACGGCTGTATATTTACCCTATATTGAACAGTTCTAGAATCATTGATAATATCAAATTAGCTATCGATATCTTTCGGGATCATTCACTTAAAATTGCTGTTCCAAGACTGCGAAGCATTCTCAAATACACACATTTTTTTTGCTGATATCCTTAGTTGTATACCCTGTAAACATACACATTTTGTTGTAGTGTGTTATGGATATATTTAAAACTAAAATTCTTCTAAATACATATACCACTAAAAACAGACAAAAATATATTTTCCCAATTTGTTGTGGCCAACAAACAAAAAGACGCTGCAAAGTATGCAACAATATTTTTTAAAGTTGGCTTATTCGCTGGAATTTAAGCTGGAGTCGTTTTATTATTAACAGACTAAATAATGATACCAGCAAGAGGCGGCAACAAGAGCGAGAGAGGACGAGGACGATTTAATCGTGACACCTGTCCAGCTGCCATGGCGGCATAATTAAAAGTTAAGTACCTGCTGACCGGGACAACACTAGGACACTGCAAAGGAGCTGGCGTAAGTCAGCAAATGGAGATCCCTAGACGCCCTAGACCAGGCCATAGACTGGAGCAAAGGAATATTGCCACTGCAACTGCAACTGCAGCTACGAGTGTGCCTGTCACTGCCGACTGAAACCGGGGAAGCACACTGAAGGGACCGGCATTGGGTCAGTTTGACTTTTTGGCGTGGCATTTTTATAGTTCTGCAGGGCGTATGAGACACGGAGCACGGCAAGTGCAGACATTATCCGGCTAAATGCTCGCCTTCTCAATGTTTCACAAAAGAACTAACCGCGAATATGTTTTAATTAGTTGTCCAGCAACGTATTCCCATCATTTGCGCGAGCATGAGAAGAGGTGTAATTAACATGTCCAACTGCAAAATAAAAAAAAAAACAAATCCATATTTAATTTGTATTTAATATGTATAAATTTTTGATTTAAAAAAAAAATTGCTTAAAATTTAATTTGCATGATTTTTAAATTAAAAAAATAACCATGCTTTATTTAATTTTTATTTCTATAATTCAGGACCCTTTAGGGATACAATTTATAGCTAAATATGAAATTAAAAGAAAGCATGTTTTTTTTAATATAAAAATTATAAATTATTAAAAATTTATATAACAAAAATACATTAAAGAAATGCAACAAATATTTTTAATATAAGATTATTATTCGTGGTAATATAAGATATAATAATATATAAAATTATATAAATTAATAATTGATTTAAGAAAGTATTTTTTTTTTGTGATTTAATGCATTGCCAATCAGCTCACATTTATGATCAAATTTTTAGCTATTTATAAACTTAAATGAAAGTACTTTTAAAATTACAAAAATGCATTTAACAAATGTATTTAATATTAATAATATTTATAAAATAAAAGCTCAGCTCAGATTTAACTTGAATAAATAATATAAATTTGTGCATAAGATATTTTGCTTAGTGTATAAAAACTACGAGTATGTTTATTATTTTTATACCCTGTGCCCATTTGAAAAATGAGAAAACAGGGTTAATAACTTTGTGCGAATGTATGTAACAGCCAGAAGGAGGCGTGGCAGACCCCACAAAGTATATATATTCTTCATCAGGATGACGAGCTGAGTCGATATAGCCATGTCCGTCTGTCTGTCCGTCCGTCCGTCTGTCCGTCTGTCCGTCTGTTTGAACGCGTCTATCTCAGCAACTATAAGAGCTAGAAAAGCCGTTTTGGTCATTTCTGAAAGGTGTATACCATACGCAGAACAAGTTTAGTTCAAATCTTGGATGCCACTCCCCTTCCGCCCACAACGAGCATAAAAAGAATTCATTCGCCAATTTAAGAGACACAAATCGAGTTATATAAATTCTGTTTTCAGTTATTCGTAGGTCTATATCAGGCGCAGATAGGGCTTTTTTCAAATTTTGGATGCCACGCCCCTTTTACGCCCTAATTCATAAAAACTGAATAACAAGCGTAATATTGAACATAGAACGTTGTTATTCGGTATATATACTCTCTTCTATTATATTAAACTTTCCTGAGAAGCGCATTAAAATCGATCAATAAACACAGGAGTTATAGGCGAAACAATATTGCAGGCGTTGCGCGCTCGCTCACTAGCAGCGCGGCCAATTAAGCGGCACATATAGGAAACGTAACAGAGAAAGCATTGCTGCTACGCTGCGTATGACAGTTTTATAAAATTTTATAAAAACTATAGGGCACAGGGTATAAGACAGTCGGGCATGTCCGACTGATCTGCTCCGCCCATTCTGGTTTAATTCTTCATTTGACTTGATTATTTATTTGATATATTTTAATATATTTTATATTCCATTTATTTGTTCCATAATTAGATTCAATGCCGTGTTCCAAACAGCCGATATCTATATGTTTTAAAACGATATATTATCGATGATTCAATAATGCATACAAAATTTTCTTTAATCAGAATATTCGGTCTTGTGAAATACTAATAAATATTATTGTGATCAAATTTAGTAATAGAGTAGTAAATCTAACGATCAAATTCAACGAAAAAAAATTGTAAGTCTCTTACAGTCATTAAAATTTGCTTGAATGGTAATACTAAAATATCGATTGATAACATCGATACATTCAATTGAAGCCATCGTCGTTGTCCACACACATCGATGTTTTTTTTTTATTTTGCATCTCTAAAACATTAGCATTAATAGGCTTTTTAAATTATTTCGAGTCGTCGCCTTTTCAAACATTAGCCACCACCTAAGCAACCTGTGAAAATACATAGCCTTTGAGAAAACTAAAGCATTTCCAAACATATTTCCGACGAGCGGCAGTCGTTTAAATTATACAAAACAAAAAAAAATCACAATCTTAAGAGTTGACTAATTTGCAGCTCGTGGAAACAAAGCGATTCATTTGCATCAATGGCGTTCATAGCACAACACGACGAACATGGAAATCAAATAATGCGAATGCTCTTATCGCCGGATCCGGCTAAACCTACCATAGCCAGATGTCAGAATTTGCGCATCAACTGTTCGAAGAAGCAATACAACTATCGGTAAGTGCCACAGACTCGTTGTAATGCACCATTAGGTAAAAGAAAACTAAATTGCAGCGAACCACGTGAATCAGTCGCCCCGAGTTTTTATTATGGTGTAATCGATCCAATAAACCCCTGGGAAAAAGAACATCAGAGAAAGTACGAGGAGGTCAAACATCGGCGTAGGGAAAAGCACTTAACGCATCGGATGATTAAAAGCACGGAACGAATGCTGATGGAACTAGATGATATCGAGAAAAAGTTGCATGAGGAAACTGGACTTTCTGATGAGTATTATCATAAACATAGACGGGAAAAATATAGTTCGGAAGATATGGAGATAGATCATAAATCAACATCAAAACATGAACAAAAAGTAATGCAAGAAAACGTTGAGGAACCCATTAAAGAAGGTGTATCAAAGCATAACAAGCAGAAACATAATAAAAACAAGTTGATAGAGAATCTAGAACCACAAAAGAATCAATATCAAGAGAAACCCCAAATGAAGTATCTTCCGACGACAGATCTTAAAACTCCACAGAAGCAGGAAGAAATTGTTACGCTGGAAACAATTGATAATCCCTTTCATAAGGAGAAAATAGTGGAGGAGGAACTAGGAATACCTAGCTATAATAAGAAAAAACCAGGGATGAAACGCCAGAAGCACGAACAAAATCTATTGGAAGATCATCTGGAGGAAGATCTCAAAACTTCACAAAATCCAGAATTCCTGGAGAAACCTCTGAAGAATGTAATACAACCGCATGAAAAAGAATTCCATATGGATGACGAGGAATTAGGTCATCAGCAATGTCAGAAGCTGCAGAAAGGGCAATCGGAAGATTTGTCTTACGAATCTGAACAAAAGAAGGAAATCAAAGTAATGCCTGAGGGTCTTGAGCAACCCATAACGAAAATCAATCCAAATCATGATATGGAATTCTATAAGGAGATCAACTTGATAGAATACCAAGGACAGGAGCTGAAGCATCCGAAGCAGGAGAAACGCATATTGGATGAGGCAGATCTAATATCTCCCCAAACGCAGGAAGTCAACTTGAAACCGGAAATCCCAGAACAACCACTGAAAGAAGGTCTACCAAAGCACGAACAGCAAGTCCAGAACGACGTAGATGTATTTGCCAGTGAGCAACTGGATTTAAAGCGGCAAAATCAGAAAATCCGCCTATTGGAGAATCTCATAAAGGCAGATCTCAACATTCCAGGCAATCATGAAAGAAAAGTCTTGCCAGCAAACCGTAAGCAACCTATTCAAGAAGGGTTACCAAAGCATTTTAAGGACTCCCATGAGGAGAAGAAGTTGCTAGAGGACAGAAACAAGAAACAAGCGGAGCAGAAAAGACTGAAGGACAAAATATCCTTATCAAAAGATATACCAAAGGCAGAGTTCAAGACTCCACGAAATCTGGAAAGAAATATACCAAAAACCCTTGAGCAACCGATGAAAGCAGTGGTCCCAAAGAAGTCTCAACTATCGCTCGATAAACACAATACAAATATTTTAAAAGTAGAGGGTAAAGCGGAAGTTAGAGAGCGTATACAAATTACACAAAAACATAGCGGAATACATGGTATAAAAACACAAATATCGGTGAAAAAAGTGCACAGTCTGGAAAAATGTTCCATCTTCAAAGAGAAAGCGCAAGTCACAATTTTAAATCAGCAAAAGAAGGAAGGGTCGAAGACTGAACGCGCAAAGGAATATAACCGCCAATATCAGTGTAGAAAGTTTGAAAAAGAAAAACTTAGTCAAAAAACGTCAATGACGAAGGAACAACCGCAAACTGAAGAAATTAAAGCATTGATTGAAAGTCAGGATCCGAAACGTGTGCAGAGAGAAAATAAAACTCCTAGAGAACCCTATCAGCTGAAAGTTGAAAAAATGAAAACTCAAGAGAAGATACAGGTTAAAGAAGTTTCGCAAAAGTTAGAGAATTGTCATTTAGAATCCCGACAAAATAAGCCATTGCAAGGTATCGAGGGAATTCTAAGTGAGTTGACAAAAAAACAAAATAACGAAGATTCCAAATCAGAGCTTGAATATGAAGAAGTCGATCAGCCATCAGAAAAGCAGCCACACCAAGAAACAGACGAATATATGAAGCAGCATAAACTGGAGGAGTTAAGGAACAAGAAGAAGAAGGAGGCAAAGAAACAGGAATTGAAATATGAACAGAATTTAGAACTGAAGCAGAAAGAAGAAATAGATGTGGTACAGGAAAAAGTGGAACTAAAACAAAATATGGTCCTTAACAAGAAAGTAGAACTAGATCAGAATGTCGAAAGCAACCAAGAGCGACAAACCGAACCAAAAGAAATGATACAACAAAAAGTAGAGATCGAACTGTTCTGCTCACTTAGTGTGAAGGTAAGCCAGGATACATTAAAACCTACAACTGAGCCAAAGCCAGAGGAAGTGCAACCAAATGTTCAAGAGCCAGAGACAATTTCTCAACCGGAGGTACAATCGTTACCAGATGATGCCAATGACAGTAATGATGTATCCCCTGCTGATGCCGACACTAAACTTCCAACACAAAGCCAAAAGGATTTTGTAACCTGGTTGATAGCCAAAAAGTAAGTCTAACTTTAATTAACGCTATGGAGACTTGGATATCGTATAAATGCTCTACACATACCCTGCATATACCATATAAACCTTCTTTTAGGCACTCTGTAAAAACCTTTTTAAAGATTTCGTAAACATCTTATAAATACCCTATAGACTTTGTATAGACTCCCTCTAAACACTTTATCGACATCCTGTATATTCTTTATAGATACCAAGCATACCTAAAACACCTCTTATGGATACTCTTTAGATATCTTATAGACACCATATAAAAACTCTATGGAATCCTCACAGATACTCTATGGACAACCTATAGACACCCTCAAGACACCCTATAGAGACTCTATAGTCATCCTATCAACACCCTATAGACATCTTATATAGTTTTCTTTCTTTCTATTCTCTCTCTTCTTTCACCTAGTGACATACAACGTCGGCTTGAAGAGGACCGTCAATTGGAAGAACCTGCCGATAGATCTACTCATCTGGCCCAGCTTAAGCACATGCTGTGGTTTGGTTGCAAGTCGATCAACTTGAGGCGCGCTACTTCGGATCCGAGCTCCTTGAACACTGTCACGACCGTGAGTCCCTGGCAGAAAGCTGAAGAGGTGAAGCGTTCTCTTCACGATTGGGAACGCGCCAAGGTGAACGAATTGAAAATGCAGCGAGAGAAACACAAGCAAGACATGGCCGAACTGCACGAGATCGACAATACCAGACGTGAGCATTGCAACGAGGCGTGGCAACAATGGTTGGAGGAGTCGCGTCATAAGCCACCACCAGTGCCAATGGGTTGTGGCATGGACTCGTTGCGTTGCAGTGTGCAACCGCCCAAAACCAATCCCAACGAATGGAAATCGGTGCATATTCCAACTCCAACCTCAAAAGTGCAGGCTGGCAACAAGACCGAGCGACAGATGCCACGTCATAGGCCAGATTTTGAGCGTTTGGAGCGTTTGGCGCAACCGCGTCGTCAGGCCACAGAACTACCATTGATCCCAAAGCCCAAAACTGTGACAGTCCCAAAACCAAAGAGTGTGGAAATTGTTAAACCTTTAACTTCAAATAGGACCTCTGGCAAAGGTGTGGAAGAGCCTACCGAAGATATGCAAGTTGAAGTTAATGATAAGGCTAACGCTACTCTGCACCCTCCAGAGAGCAAACAATCACAAAATAACCTCAACACCCTCTGCAATGAGGTAAATCCAGTTTCAGCCAGGCCGGATGTACCAAAGCGTCATATTTATTGTCATGAGCCCACAAATCCACTGAATGCCATCACGAAACCAAACAATCTCAAAGGCAAGGACCCTCAAAAACCCCGACCCTGGCGATAGGGCCGACCATACACATACATTAATTATTGGAGTTTCATTAGATACTTTTAAACACAAATTTCCACATTCTATATTTTTTAAAGTTATAGAGTATGCCAAATAATTTATAAAATTGCTAGTGAAAAGAATTTCAACAAGTCCTTAAAAACAAAAAAAAAAAAACTCTCTGTTTTAAATTTCGCTTCCGAGTCAAAACTCGCTTAAGTTTATTGCTTAACGCTGAGAATTTGAAACGTAAGTGAAATTTGAAGCAGACAAATCAAAATTGTAACAATAGTGAAATGTAAGAACTTTAAAATCTTAAATAAAATTGTCAGTTAATCTCATATCCAAAATGTTTGATTGCAACTGAAATGGAGCATTGGAGGCTATACTATGCTAGAAAAAAATACAAAACTAGTTGACGAAGTCTAAAAATCACAAATTGCACCTGACAACGATAAATCGATTTTTGGATCCTGTACTATATTAAAGTACAAAAGGGTGTGTTTTTTTAGAGTAAATGGAAAAATGGAGCTAAAGCTTTGTTATCAACAGTTTAACGATGAATTGCAAAGATTAAAAAAAACACCAAAGATATGAAACACACAATTTGCACGTCTGTGTAGAGATATGATGTGCTTCGTCGCTGGCTTAGCGTCGGGTGTATGTTTTGAGCTTATCTTTCAATATTTATTGAAAACCGAATTTCAGAAACATACAAAAAGTTCTATTAAGTTCTATCTAAAACAATTGAAATTAGCGATGTTTTCAAAAATATTTGAGCATAATGAGATCTTTTGAGCGTTAAAAAACTGTTAATTGAAGCAACTGAAAATATATTTTGTTTTTCAAGTTCTTTCGTCTGTTTGAACTGCAGGAAACAAGTAAGCCACCAAGTACTTGAAGTAAATTTGCTGTGCGGCATCGTGTAGAACATGCAGTACACAAACACACACAGAGAGAGACACACACACACACACACACACAGGCACAATTAAGGACTTCCGTGTACAAGTATGGAGATTAACTCGACGATAGCTACAGATAAGAGCTTATGGAAGCAAAACAGCAGCAGGAGTTTGGGCTTGGGTCTTAATGGTGTCAGCTGGTCGAGCTGAAAGGTAAATCGATACGGCTTAGGCCGTACGCCATTGCTACGGCTTCCCAGTGTGTGTGTGTGTGTGTATGTGTGTGTGTGTGTGAGGCAGAGTTGTTGCTGCCACTTGGCTGGCAGTTGGCCCGTTAGTCGTCAGCCAGCATGGAACGTTGGCGCAACAAAGTGGCCGTGGTAAGCGGCGCCAGCTCCGGCATCGGTGCGGCCTGTGCCCGGTCGCTGGTTGGTGCCGGCATGATGGTCGTCGCCCTGGCACGTCGCCAGGAGCGTCTGGAGCAGCTGCGCAGCTCGCTGCCAGCGGTACAGCAGCCCCAACTGTTGCCCCTCAGGTGCGACATTACGCAGGAGTCGCAGGTGCTGAATGCTTTTGAATGGACCAAACGTCAGCTGGGTGGTGTTCATGTGCTGGTCAGCAATGCGGGCATTATGGCAACGACCGAACTGTGCGGTGCCGACAATACGTCCGCCATACGGGACACCATCGAGACGAACATCATGGGCAGTGTCTACTGCATACGCGAGGCATTTCAGCTGATGAGGGCCGATATCGATAACCAGGGGCATGTGGTGATTGTGAACAGCGTGGCGGGTCAGCAGGTGCCCAATCTGGGACCCCAGCTGCCATCCCTGAACATCTATCCGGCCACAAAGTTTGCGCTGCGCGCCATGCAGGAGATCTACCGTCAGGAGTTCCAGCGTCATCAAACGCGAGTGCGTGTTTCGGTACGTATTTTGCATGTAATAGCACTTGGTTTATCAAGCTCATAGTTTTGGTTGGGAGAGCGCGTAGCGCGAGTAGGTGTGTCAAGCGCAAGCCCAACTGTATGGGTAATCTTAAATCTGTAATTATAGTTTTACTTAGATTTTACTATTTAAAATTATTTTGTTTATTTTGTCTAATTATATTTTGTTTATTTTTAAATTATTTAATTTCAGTTTAACTTTTTTATAAAATTTTAATTTTTATTTATTTGGCGTCATAGTACATTATTTATTTTATCTATTAGTTCTCCTTTATTAAATTTTAAATGTAATAAAACTTTTCTTTTTTTATTGTGTAGAGTATTTTTTTTTTGTTGGGATTATATTGTTTGATAGCGCTTTGTGTATAATATAAGAATTTTAGTACTTTATTTATTTTATTACTTAGAACGTTATTTTTTTTTTGTGTAATAATATTTTGTTTATTATGTTTAACAGCATTTCTTTTATTTTTATAATAAATAGTTGTTAATTTTATATAACAATATTTTGTATTTTTCTATAATTAATCTTTGTTTATTCTGTGTAATAGTATTTTGTTTATTGTATGAAAGAATACTCTATTTATTTGGTGTAATTGCCTTTTAGTAATGTAATATAAAAACCAGAATGGGCGGAGCAGATCAGTCGGACGGGCCCGACTGTAGAATACCCTGTGCCTTTTAGTTTATATACAATTTTATAAAACAGTCACCTAAGCGTATCAGCAGTACTTCTTCTTCTTTCCTTTTTACGTGCGCTAGCTGCGCTGCGCTGCGCTGCTGCTGCTGCGCTGCTGGGCTGCGCTGCCAATTGCGTAGCTTATATCTACTTTTTGCTTATTAACCGATTTTAATGCGCTTTTCAGCATAGTTAAATATAATAGCATAGAGTATATGTACCAAATATCAACATTCTATGTTTAATATTACGCTTGTTTTCGAACTTTTAAGTTCAACTATTGTGATGCTTATATCTCCTGTGTTTCTTAACCGATTTTAATGCGCTTTTCGGGATAGTTAAATATAATACAAGAGAGCTTATGTTCCAAATAACAACATTCTATGTTTAATATTACGCTTGTTATTCAACTTTTTATGTTAAAAAACACGAGGTTGTTTGGGTTTTATTGATTTTTGGGCGTAAAGGGGGCGTGGCATCCAATTTTCAAAACAAACTTGATCTGCGTAAGATAACTACCTATCTATAGCAACCAAAACGGCATTTCTAGCTTTTGTGGTTGCTGAGATCGACGCGTTCATCCAAACAGACGGACAGACGGACAGACGGACAGACAGACAGACAGACAGACAGACGGACATCGCCAAATCGACTCAGCTTGTCTCCCTGATCAAGAATATATATACTTTGTGGGGTCTGCCACGCCTCCTTCTGCCTGTTACATACATTCTGACAAAGTTTATTAACCCTGTTTTTCCCATTTTTCAAATGGGCACAGGGTATAAAAATTATCAAAATATATTATATTTATATTTTTAATACAGACCATCAGTCCAGGCATTGTCGATACGGATATTTTGCCCGAGCAACTGCAGGGTATTATTAAACAGCATATGCCCATGCTGAGCTCCCAGGATATAGCGGATGCGGTGCTATGGACGATTGGCACGCCAGCTAATGTGCAAGTGAGTTGTCTATCATACACTTACTAACTTGGTCTTATTTTCTGACACTCTTGCTTTTCTTCAGGTGCAAAATATTACCATCAAGCCACAGGGCGAAAAGTTTTAAGCCCTCAACTTAAGCAGAAACGTAAAGTTATAAATATAAATATAGCTGTACTACAAGTTGAATAAAACATTTTTTTTCACAAACTAATTTACATTAGTATCTATCAGTAACTAGCATAAAAACTAGATCTTACAATGAACTGACCTTTGAACTGTACAGTACAAAAGAAGTCGATTTTATGGGCATCAATCAATATAGTGCAAACTCTATTAAAATCGTTTGAAATCCTCTAATAAATACTACTATTTTTGACAGGTTTTAAAATGCTCAGATCTCTACAATTATACAAGATAGAGTTATTAAATTTGGAATTTGGTTAGCTTTTTAGCTGACCTATAGCAAATTATTTTACAGGCCTTGACCCTACCAAGCATCTTGGCAGAAAATCTCAATTAACTTAAGTTATAATAAAGATATATGCTTGGGGGCATATAATTTCTCTACTGATAATTATTAAACTTTGGATTACACCATTAATCTATTTGAATTCTCTGAGCGCATTCGAAATAGTTGCATGCATTTTAAATTCTTTCTGGTTTCCTATCTGGCCAGGGCTTCCTGCCAATTCGTTGGTCTTTTTATTCGGACACATAACAGGCAATGTATCAGAAATATGTCAATTTATTGGCTTATCGCACGCACTTAAAATCCTAATTGATTTTCAGCGTAATGAAGCCATTACTCGGCCTGGAATCTGCTTAATTGAGTGCTGGGCATGGGATCAATGCGCTGGCTAAACACTTTTCCTTCGGCGATCAAAAGAGGCAACCGGAAAAACTGCATTGGCATTGACAAACAGTGAGGTAGCTGCTGCCATTGTTGAGGGCCCAAAGACGTAGCCGCAGAGGCAGAAGAAAGAAGCAGAACGAGCCACAAAACATGCCAAACAGCTCCACTCGTATGGCTTTTTTTTTGCTTGCAATTTTTTTTTGTTTTTTTTTTTTTCATTCTTTAGTTGGAGCAAAATGTGAACTGCCTTTTATCCAGCACTCAAATCAACAGCTGCTGCAGCTCCCGCTGGAATTGAGGCATCGATTCCATACACATGCACACATTTTAGCCTGCACTTCAGGTACAACGTACACTCAGAGAAACGCAGCCAGAAACTTTATTCAATTTCCATGCTAAAAGCTAAAAATAATTGCAAAATTTTAGTACGTTTGCTATTTGCTGTTTTAGAACTCTTTTTATAAATAAACAAACAAATATTTTGTTTAATAAAAATTTGTTTCTAAATAACAGTAATTTAATTAGTAATTATTTAGCTCACGTTCGAACGCAATGGATAAAGCGGTTCAACGGTCTGGTAAGGCCGATAACTTATTAATCAATGTAGTTATTGCCAAAATAAGTACAGGGTATATTTAACTGCATTCATTTACGAATAAATAAGAATAGATTTAAGTAGAAACATAGTTTTATTTCAGAAATATTTTAATTTAAGAACAAATAGATTAAAACCCATCTGTAATGTACCTGAACTATTCAAAAGACACTTATAATCAAGAAATTCTGTATTGCCTGAGAATTGCTTGAATTGCCTTCTTACTCAGATCAAGGAAATTCTAGATAATATGCTTCTGATTTGAATCAAGTAAAATTCAATTGCTTTTTCTCAGTGTACGGTTTGTTCTGTTTCTGCAGCTGCCAGGGCTCTCTCCTGTCACAATGAAAATGGATTAAAAGGATAAGTGGGCAAGTGACTCCGTTACGGTCTTGTGGGTCACAGTCGGTTGTCCCATTGTCCCATTGTCCCGTGTCTGTGGTCTAATGACCAGACAGCCGGCTCCCAATGCCCGCCCCAACCTCAAACCATGGACCTAACCCAAGGCCTGGCGACCAAAGTCAACTTGCCCAACAAAATCTAAAGGTGTTTGACTTGTTTTCCCTTAATTGAGTTAAGCGTAGACTCAAATTAAGAGCAAAGGAAATGCTTTAAAGCTACTTTGGACAGACTGTATAATTTTAGATTTGCAGTAAAAATGTAAAAATAAATTAGAAGATCGTACTTGATAGAGTTTTTCCTGAAAGAATTTGAAGCTTTACTCCAAAGTTTATTATTTAATGGATTTAGTAAACATACATATTTGAACTGCTTTCCCTCTTTATTCTATTATATATTCCATTCTACTATTTTAATATTCAATTATTTCACTAATTATTATAATACTATTGAATATATAGTGTTAGTCGAAGAGTTCCGAATTTATTTATATAAATAATTTTATCTGAAAATTGTTTCGCCTATAAATTTTGATGATATGAGTTTCGATTAAAGGTTTGATTCGAATTACAAAATGTTTGAAGGCCTGGTATAAACTTTATAATTTATCTAATAATTTGGCCTATGAGGAAATGGAGAATACATAATGTTAAATGTACATTATGGAGCTTAAAATTTCAAGTACAGCTGGCTATAATGCTTGTAAACTTGGCCGCTAGATGGCGCCAGCCAGACGCAGTTGCAGCGTTCGCTGTGCCGGCGAGAGCGGAACATCCAAATAGAAGGATGTTGTAGAGCCCGATGCTTGCGACTTGATGGTTGCCCTTGATGGTTGCAATGGTCGTGATGGTTGCGATGGATCCTGGTCCAACGAGCGGGTTAGCCAGCGTTGCCACGCGATATCTGAGAGTTTTTGGCGCAAACGCTGATGAAGTTTCTGCTCTCGCTCCGCCCGCTGTTGGTTGAGGCGTTTCTCTTGCAACTCGCGGCATTTGCGCTGTTGCCACTGCTGCAGTTGCAGTTGCCGCAACACACTCGACTTGCCAGCTGCCTCGGCCTGCAGCATGTGGCATGCAGCTTCGAACTTGCGCTTACGTGCCTTGCAACGCAACCAATTGACATAGCTATTTTGGATCAGATTCTGACGCACGATTTGTATTTGCCGGCAACGCTGTGATTCGGCTTCCTGCTGACGACGGCGCTGCGCTTGCTGCTTGCTGCAAGTGGCAAGATGCTATTAGTATTACTATTACGGCATGCCGGATATATCTACACCAAGCTAAAAACGACATATCTCCGCGCAGAGACATGCCACTTATAAACATCATATCTCCGCGCGAAGATATGTAATTGTTAGCTTGACAGAGATATGATGTTTTGAGCGGAGATATGTCGTTTTTAGCACAGAGGGGATATGTCGTTTCCGAAACGTCATAGCTCCGCGCGGGGATATATCGTTTTGAGTTTGGAGCAGATTAGATTTTAGAAATGTTTAAAAAACGTCATATCTCCTTCGATATCAAAACGACATATCTTCTTTGTTAGAAAACGACTTAACACCGCTCGGAGATATGTCGTTTTTAGCTCGGCGGAGATATAACGTTTTGAACTTGGCGCCTATATGATGTTTTCAAAATGTTTTGGAAACGTCGTATCTCCGCCGAGCTCAAAACGACATCTTCCCGCGGAGATGTGTCGTTTTTAGCTTTGCGGAGATATGACGCTTTGGAGGTATAGCTTTCTGCAGATGATTTCAAAATGTTTTGGTAACGTCATATCTCCGCTAAGATCAAAACGACATATCTCCGCGAGGACATATGACGTCTTTAGCTGACATATCGCTGCGTGGATGATAATTCACGGATAATTCACATGCTTACTTCTTGGCCTTGAGCCACTCATCAAAGGTCAAGCTGTGCACAAAAGGCTGCTTCGGCTTTATCCACGACCCGCTGCCCTGGCACAAATCATGCTCTGTGGCAAGGCCCGCATTGCCTGCAACACGTGCTACCTTACTTGCAACATCATTTGCAATACCTTTGTGGCTCTCCCGACGCTTGCGTGGCACTGTCACCGCCTGACGTTTCGCAGCTTTGGCCGTTTTCGCTTCTGGTAACCGCTCTGACTCCGCTGTAGCTCTGGACTGTGGGCACCTAAAAATAATCGTTTAATTGGAACTCTTTGTCTATAGAGACTTGGCATACCCCATGCCTGGCAATGTCTGCTCGCCAGTTTCTGTCTCATTTTCGACGTGCGGCGGTACGGAAACTGGTGAGCAGTCACTGTCCTTGGCATCCAACGCAGGGAGCGCAGTCTCAGACATGGCTAGCATTAAGTAGAAACCAGCAAAAATTTGACTATCCTCTGTTTTTGGCAGTTAAAAAAATCAAATACAAATAACATAGACGAGAATTTCGAACGGGTAATTTTGATTTCACATTTGAAATTTCAAATTTGACAAGCGTCTCTTTCCGAAGGTTTATCGATATCGTAATTTTCAGAGCATTTCAATAGGCAAATGGAGCTGGAACAGATCTTTTAAAGTATATTTATTCTTGAACTGAACAAAGAGCTATATGAACGCATCAATTTCAGAAACCTTAAGAGCTAGAGCAGCCGAATTGGATATGTAGATAGATAAAATTTGCACACAGAGCAAATTGATTTCAATTGTGGCATGCCACGCCCACTTTACGCCCCATTCGTTAAAAGCCGAATAACAAGCGTTCCATTAAAAAAATAAGTTTGTCATTTCGAGTATATACGCATTACCATTATATTTATCTGTTCTTAAAAGTATTTTGAAATCGTTTGCTAGAAACAAAAGTTATTAAAGAAACAATATTACATGCGTTGTCATCTGCCCCTAAAAGCGTGCTTCAGGAAAAATAAAAAATAAGAACAAACATTGCTACAGCGCTTCGTTTGATATCGAAAAGTAAGCTGCAGATTAATCTGCTGTCGGTTACGCCCGACTGCAGACTTTTTTTATTTTTAAAAATAAATTGTAATACATGTTAGTGTTTTTTTTTTATATATATTTTTAAATTAAATTTTATTTATTTTAATTTTAATTTTATTATTCTTATTTTTAAATTGTAATTTAATTTTTCTTGGCCGACTAATCTTAGTCGAAACTTAAATAAATAAATAAATATAAATAAAATAAAATAAATGAATAAATAAAAAAATGAATAAATAAATAATTGAATAAATACATATTTAATAAATAAATTTATAAATAAATAAATGAATAAATAATTAAATAAAAATTAATTTATTGTTTATTATATGATTATTCATGCTTTCTTTAATATCTTCTTTTTTATCAATTATTTTTATTATTATTTTTTATTTTTAATCCTTTACTTGTGGGCGCTGTAGGCTCATGGCTTCCAAAGCAGCAACAACAATAACTTGTGCTGTAATTTAATTAAAATGTCATTATTATTATGCTGCCGCTGCCAACGTCGCTGCTTGGCTGCAATTAAAATAATACAAAATACACACTGTGTGTGTTGGTGTGTGTGAGGGGGTAGGGTAGAATGGCAAAAGGGAGGGGGCAGGGGACTGACTGCAACGAAATATTTTCCGCCATTATAAACGATTCAGCATTCGCTGTTGTTACCGCTGCAATAGTTACAGTTGCCGCAGTTGCACCTTTGCTGCTTGACTTGCACCTCCCCCACCCCCCCCCACCCCCTGCTCCTCCTCTCCTACCACCCACCCCGCCCCCTGTCAACTACAAAAGCAAAGGCAAAGCTGTTTTTTATTGTTGCTGTTTTGCAGTTGTTGCTGCTGTTGTTGTTGCTATCTGTTGTTGGCGACAACAAATACTTGATGGATGCAAACGACCTTCACCTGGCTAGCTAAGTGCTTCGGCTGCCCCCCACCCCTCGCCCCCTCCCCCACCTTCCCCCTTCGACAAGCTCTTTAACTATGGTGCAACACTGTCTATTCACGCTTAAAAACAAGCGCAGAGTTGAGGATGAGACAATGGAGAGCAGCAGTGCGGGTTGAAGAGGAATAGATCTCACAGAAAACAGAGAGTGGAGACTGGAGAGTTGTCAATATATTGTAGAGCATAAAACAAGCATAACAAGAATTCATGCAACTTACAGGCGAACGCAAGCGACAGTAGAATGAATACCCTGCATTTCTTCTTCTATTTGTCCCCGATTTTACCAATTTTATAGCTAAATGGTGTTTTAGAAAAATAAAATTAACTTAAAATTATCTTAAAATAAATGTATCTTTTATTTAAATAAATTAATCCTTTATTAACCTTGTTCCCAATCGTGCTTTAACACTCTAAAAATTTATATAGCATACTTTTGTGCATAATTGAAAATCGAAATCAATCCTAGTTACATTAAACAAATATTGCGATTGCTATTGAATAAAAATATTCTAAATGGAATAATAATTAAGTTTATTTTCCCAAAATAAAGAATTTAGTCTATAATGTATATTATTTATATAAAATTCATAAATTATTTAATTTAATTATTTTTGTATGATTTTTTTAAATGCATATTTTATTCCAATTTTCATAATCCATAAAACAAAATCGAAGTCGATTCTTTGAATTTTAAACCCAAGTTGCGATTAAAACTTGGAAAATATATATATTTTTTTAATTTTTGCTTTAAAAAAAATTATTTAATAAAGTTATTTAATAACTTCATTAAATATTTTTGGGGCAAGAAAGTGCAGACATATTTTATGGTGCATGTTTGCCATATATTGATATAATTTATTGCAAAATGAGTTATTTATGTGCATAAATATACTTGCAATTTGCACTTAATTAAAAGCTGCCATTTTATTTATATAACTGGATTTTAAATTTATATTTTTATTTTATTTTGTTGCATGTGAGGTTCGCTTTCGTGGCAATGTCTTTGCATTGCATTTCAATGTCATATTTCATTTGGCTTCGCATTCGCTGCTGGCATTCAATTCCATTCGCTTTCATTCACTTGCATTCACTTGCATTCACTTGCAATACCATAACATTTCATACTCAATTTCGATGCGATGGCGATGCGAATCGCATTCGTTCGATTCGCTGCGATTCGTTTGGCATTTGAATGTCATTCAAACTGTGTCGCACCTTGCAGCATCGTTTGCCTTTTGCATGTAACATTTGCAGCTGCTGCCACGCCCACACACTCTGCCTTGCACGCCTTAAACAATACGAGCAAAACACAATAGCAAAAAAAAAAAAAAACACACAAAACAGCGAAATAAAACAAACAACAATGGGTAGAAGCGGCACATAAATTGTCAATTGCAATTGCAGAAAAAGCGTAAAGAGTTAGCGAAATTCATCGAGTTGGCAGCGCACAATGGCACCAAGCGCTGTTTTTTTGCACAAAATAAAATAATAAAGAGCAAACATATTTGCAATTGAATAAGTGAGATACATTTGATGTGAATCGAACACAAACGTGCTATAGGTAGAAATCAAAGTTGCAAAAGCCTTTTTTATTAAATATATTATAAACATTAAAAAATATTGTATTTAGTATTTATATAAATCTAAATAATAGGTTATATGGAAATATAAAAGAAAGCATTATATGTTTCTTTTCCACAGTTCAGTTGCATATATTCTCTAAAGAGCAAAAATTAAAAATATCCATGATTTTTAAACTTTTAGATTTTAAGTACTTTAATTCTAGTTTAATAATAGTATTTGAATAATAATAATTTTCTATTTTGATGCAATGCATGGACAAATTTAGGGAAGAGACGAACAAATTAAAAATATTCCTGTTTTTTTTTTAGTTTTGAATTATTTTAATTTTAGGTTAATAATATATTAGAAATATATTTTCATTAATTTTGATAGAATAAATGGAAAATAAGGGAAACAATTTATTATTATCTAATTTTTTTGAAGTTTAGTTGAATTAATTCTCTGGAGACAAAAAAAATTTAAATATCTGTGTTTTGAAATTTTGTTTTAGTTTTTTAATTATATTATTTTTAGCTGAATTTCTATTTAAAATGTATATGTTTATTTAAATATTTTATAATATTTTATTATATTTGATTTATTTATTTACTTCAATTGCTTAAAATATATTTGAAATATAGTTGTATTTTTATTTCAATTGCTCATAATATATTTAAAATATTTTATTCTGTATAAAAATCATTTATTTCAATTGCTAATATCTTGCTTTAATTGCTTATAGCTCTAATTCAAATTTTCGTGTGACAACTTCTGGTTTTAAAGTTACACATTTTTGACAACTTATTTGTTGTTTTTTAGCCACTGTGCCACTCTCAATCACTTGCTCACACGCTCTCAGCTCGCAGCTCGCAGCCAGCAGCTACAAACAAAAGTAAATTGCCAGCGAGTTGTAATTGAAAAAAATTTCGTTGCATACTTGTAGGCATGATTTAAAAATACAACAGCAGAGCGCGCCTGCATCCCTATGCGTGTGTGCGTGCCAGTGTGCGTGTAGGTGTGCGCATATGAGTGTGTGGGAGTGAAAGAAAAAATGTCACACCAAGTGCTGAGCCAAACAATTTGCGTAACATTGTTTTTGTTTTTGTTTTTGTTGCTGTTGTTGCTGCTGTTGTGTCAGCAAATTTCGGTATCGCTGCTGCTGCTGCTGCTGCTGCTGCTGCTGTTGCTGCTGCTGCTGCTGCTGCTGCTCGAATTGGCAACTGCGTCGAAAGACAATAAACGTGGTCACATGCATAAAAAGGTTTATCCAGACAGCAGCAGCTGACAACAAAAACAAAGTCAAGAAGTAAATGCGTCAGTCGAGCTCTGCGTGTTTTACATCAACAGCAAGCAGCATGGGCGCAGCCGTTCAGTCGCACGCACTCGACTGCAGCATACCATATACCCGCCATTTTGAATAGAATTTTAAAATGTTGCCAAGCGCAGCAGCAATGCTTCTGCTTACTTTTTATTTGTCTGTTTTTTGTATTTCATTTAACAAGTGTAGAAAAATTATTCCTTAACAACACATAGATATAATGACAAAATCGGTAATATTATTTCTTAAATAACTTCTGTGTTTATCAAGCGATTTTAATACGCTTTTCAGTATAGTTAAATATAATCGTAAATAGTATATATTTTGAATAACAACTTTCTATGTGCAGCATAACGCTTGTTAGTCTGTTTTTATTGATACGAGCGTAAAGGGGGCGTGACATCTATAATTTAAAATAAACTTAAACTGTATATGGTATTCATCTATCTTAATTTTATAAATGGCTAATCTAGCTCTTATAGTTTCCGAGATCAACGCATTAATAGGCACAGTTACTGATCAAGAATAAGTATATACACTTTATTGGATCCGCCTCCTTTACAAAGCTATAAATCCTGTTTTTAGCCATTTGATTGGTACAGGGTATAACACCAACAACGACAACAAGCGTGTTAACAACCAGCAACCAACAACACCAAAACCAATATCTGTAGCTACAACGAGAACTGGCTTAAAGAGAGAGCTACAGTAGGGAGTATCTGTTAGCAGCTTAACTGACAGCCTGCGGCCATTATGTCTTAAGACGCACAGTGGGCAAATTGGCCAATCAAGCTCGATAAAATTTAGCATTTAAAAAAAATGTAATAAGCCCCACAAAGTATATATATTCTTGTTCAGGGCGACGAACTGAATCTATATAGCTCGCTTTATCCTTCTGTCCGTCTGTCCGTCTATATCGATACATCGATCTCTGAAACTAGAAGAGCCAGAGCAGCCAGTTTTGGTATGTAGTTAGATATATACATTAGGTTAATAAAGTTTCTTTAAAATGTTGGATGCCACGCCCACCTTTACGCCCAAAATTTATTAAATAGAAGGTTCAAATAGGTAAGTTTATAATTCGGAACAAATTAAACTACAATTACATTTGTTTCCTAAAAAGCGCTATGAAATCAATTAATGCAAAACTTTTACATCAAATATATGGTACAGAGTATTCTACAGTCGGGTGCATCCGACTGATCGTATTCATATTTAATTACTTAAAAAAAAACTATAGTCATATTTCCACAACAGTTTTTAACAACTTAGACGCGTAAACTACATTTCTGCATTTGATGAACCAACACACACCCATTGCTTGTTGCGCAGAATACCCTGTTTTACAGAATACCCTGTAAAAATGTTGCGTTTGCTCTTCCCTGACAATTGCAATAATTTTTGGGCATTTTTCGCTGCCACAATGTCATTTCGTTTTTGTTTATATTTATGGGAGGCATTGATAAAAGTGGGCGCACAGATAACGTGTTGGCTGGGGGCGTGGCAGCGGCATAGGCCAGCAGGCAACGGGATTCAGTTGTCAGCGTTGTAACTTTATTAAAAGCATTGAAGCCGGGCCCAGGAAAATGCTCAGTTTTCCTTTCCTCTGCCTCTCTGCCAATCGCTATCTCTCTCTCTCTCTCCCTCTTTTATTCTCTCTCTCTCTCTCTCTCTCTCTCTCTTCGTATCTTTGCCCGTGAGTCTACCGTTATTTGCTCACTTTCTCACTCTCGCTGCTGTCTTTATTTCCCTCTCTGCAGACAGCATCAAGCTATATTGTCAGACAAGTCCAGTAACTCTTGTCTTGGGCAGGTGTGCCTACACTGACAGAAAAAATATATAACAAACATTTTTTATTTCATCAAATTATTGCAATTTTATTGCAACTTTTTTTTGGTAATGTCTATATATATTTCTAAAATTTTTACCAAAAAACTCAATTTTGTTTGAAATTCATATTTAACTTAAAATTTGATGTAATAACGCTTTTACCTCTATTTATAGGATTTTCTAAACTTCAAACATTTTTTATTTTAGGGAAACACTTTAGATTATAGAGTACAAAGATTGAGGGTATATTTGGGATATATTTTTCTGTTATTTTGAGAATAGTTTCAATAGAAATACGGCAGAAATGGCATCAAATGCATCAAATACTGAATGCCACGCCCTCTTTACGCTCAAATCATTTTAAAACGCATAACTCACGTGAAATTGTGCGTAGATAGTTGTAATTCAGAATATATACGCTCTATCATTATATAAATCTATTCTGAAAAAAGCACTTAAATCAGTTAATAAACACAGAAGATATTCAAGAAACAATATTTGCTAAATATCGCATGGTTGCTGTTTTTCTTATATCACTGAAATATGAAGTAAAATTTATGTTCTCATTGTGAAAAATATTATTAAAAAATATTGAATAATTATTATTAAAATATTATTAATAATATTTCTCTCTCTGTTTACTATTTACGTCACATTTCTCGCGCACTTTTTCTCACACTCTCTTCCTGTCTCTCCTGTCGTCGTTTGCTCTTTCTCCTTTTGCCAAACAAAATTTGTCGGCATTTGCTGCAATGTTTTTTTCTGTTTTCTCCATTTTTTTTTTGTTTTTTTTTTTGTATATTTCGTAACATTTCCATAAATTGACAAATTTTATGATGTCAATAGGCAGCGGAGGCATTGGCGCTATCGACGTGCGAAAGCCAAAAGGAGAATTATAAATGACAGCTGGCAACTGCACGACGGGCAGATACGCTATAATTAGCTTTTTTCTGGAGATTTTGAAATTAAAATTAACTAAATATAATAATTTAGGTGTTCAAAGTGCAAATTAAATAAAATCAAATTGATGCTAAATTCATTTTAAATCAATAGCCGAATATCTAATACTCTGCAATTGCTCAAACAAACAATTTTATTTACAGGGTATGCGATTTTTTTAAAAAATCAATTTCAATAAAATAAAAATAAAATTTTTGATATAAATCAGGACATTTACAGGGTATATTTTGTTAACCCCAGCTCTTGGGCATTTCTCTTTCAATTGCTCTGCTTTACAGGGTATCAAAAGGTGGCAAATTTCCGGTGTCGCGACTGCCACTGCAACAATAATTGATAATTTGTTGCCACGCTGTCAGGAAGTGCTGATATGTCCCATTGCCCAACCGTTACCCCTCCCCCTTCCCTATCCCCCCTTCCCCATAACACTTCTCTTGTTGCTAACGGCGCTTTTCCTTTCCACCGTCATTCCGGGAGAAAGAAAAGTATTGCTCAAATGTGTCTGAGACAAAACAAAAGCTGCTCGAGCCTTATCTGTCAAGTTAAGGAGCATTTTTGATAACCCCCCCAAACCCTTCGACACCCCCTAAGCACAACAATAACGTCAACACGACTGTCTGATACCCTGTAGTAAGCTGCAGCTATGCAGCATAACAGTAAGCAGCTAAAAGCTTGAGAAAAGCTTAGAATAAATATTACGTTAGCTAGATGGCGCCACTTTTATATTTAAATTTAAATAACTTCCCTAATTTTTATACTTTTGCTATTAAATTTTCAATTTACTTCCATAGGCGGCTGGATCATGCGTATGCCAAATTTCCTAAATTTAGTTTACATATTACGGAAGTTATTGGATTTTTTAGATTTTCGGAAAGTTTGGAGAATTTAAAGAGTTTTTTGAAAATTGTTAAGCTGTATAATGCTTACATCTAGCTATACTTAAAATTTAACAACGCTGCTCTTTATATTGCCAGAGATCTATTAAAAACAATATTTGGCAAAACGCAAAAATATACCAAAAACTATATTTGGTTCTTTTGAATTGTGTTGTTCTATATTGTGTACTCTAAAATGTAATCCAATTAAAATTAACTGTTGCCTATACTTAAACAATATACCCTGCATAAGCATCAAGTGCTGGGTATCAAAGGCTGCAAATTAAAAAAACAAAAAAACAAATATCTAGCAAATGTTACCTTAATTAAAGCAACATTTTCGTTGCCCCCAACAACCGCAAGTTAACCCAAGAATATCTTGCAAATGACCTTGAAGCAACTTACCAATTTTCGTAATTTTTTTTTTATATATTTTTAATTTGTTAAAATTTTTTCTATTTCCAGATCGACTTAAATGATTCTTAACTTAAATGATTCTTAACTTTTTAATGATTCTTAACTTCTTGATGACGTTTAAATAATGTTGCCATTCGAAATGGGATTATACAAATTAGAAATATTCATAAAACTAAATTTTGCTGCCTAGTGTAATTATTGACATCTGTAGATCTTTATTTCCGATCTTCTTTTTTGAGTAAATATCTAAAACTTCTAAAATAAACCTTCAAAAAATCTGCATTTTTTTAAATGCTTAAAAAATTAAAGCCAAAATAGCAAAAACAAATAACTGAAATAAATTAAAAACAAATAAAATATTTTTAATACGAATTTATAACCAAAAGTTGTAATTTTTTTTTAATATTTGTAAATTTATTTTTATTTTTCTTAAATAAATTGTGAAATAAATCTTAGAAAAAACAGTTAAATATTTAAAATTCTAAAAAAAAATCGTCACCAAAGGCAAACAATTTTAATTTAATTAATTTAATAAAATTTGAATTTTCAACCAAAAGTTGTGTTTTGCTGACTAGTGTAAATTATTGAAATTCGTAGATTTCGTTTTAAAATAATTCCCATTTGATAATCTGCAATTTGTGGCATGTTGCATGTTGTTGTGGCACGACTTTTGCATGCTGTTGCAATTAAAGGCAATTACCCACATGTTTGGGCCACATTAAGGATTCCGTTATATCTGCCAGGAATTAAAACATCAATAATTTCCCCACCCGATGCCAGATATGGACGGATCAACAAATTTTCATTGTCAGCGTGCTGAAAATTAATGGAATATTCAACAAAAATAGCTAAATAAAAAAAAAAATTGCTCAATTTCTTGCAGTGTAGCTTTTGGTAATTGCCCTGCAGTCTGGCAACGCTGCCTGAGCTCTATTTGCGTATCGCTTAGTTTCTAATTAACGAGCCCCGAGTGTCTCGCACAAATCAAGCGAAACAGCCGCAACAATTGTTAGGTCTATTGCCAGTGTTGCCAGATCTCAAGTAAAAATTAAAAAATAGCTAAAATAAATATATAATTTGCTGAAATTCATAAAATTCAATGTTTTTTTTATTGTTTTACTTTTAAAAAACTTATAAATGAAAACAATAAAATAAATAAAATTAATTTACAATTTATAAAAATTTATATTTAATTTAATTTAATTTTGTTTTATTTTTAAGCCCAGTTGGTTGAATTTTAAATATTAATTACATGTTAACTAGTGTATTTTAACACTTTTGTGTTGTATATGAAATTTCTCAATCGATTATGTTTAGTATGCTAACCAAATATAAATAAAATAAAACAAATAATAGAAATAATTATAATCCCGCTAAAACAACAACACCGCTGGCAACACTGGTTACGACTATTAACACACGCTTAGCTCGCTGCAACATGTTGCTGTTCGAACATGCGCTTAACATGTTGCGTGCGTGCTAACAGCGTGGTTCGTCGCTGGCTGGTCGTAACAGTCGGTTGGCCTGCTACCTAACAGGCGCAGCTGCGAAGCCAGCGCGCTCTGTTAACCGTTAACAGATGCATTAGCAGACCCGAACGAGGCGGTTGTGCTGAGCGGTTGCGTGTTGCGTGCGAGCGAGACGGCCATACAGAACGTAAATAATTCGTGAAATCCGCGACTTTTGCGAAGTTTCGAGTGCGCTAAAAAGCCAACAAAAATATTATCAAATATTGTTGAAATAAATAAATTTAAATTATATATTATATTATATATTATCTTGAGGCGAGCAGCGAGAAAATGCCGCCAAATGCGCGCGTGTAATTAATTTATTTCCTTTTTGTTGTTGTTTATTTAAGAGAAAAGTGCGAGTGCGTGAGAGAAAAAAAAAATTACAAAAAATAAATAAAATAAATCCAAAAATTTATGGCAAAAATAAATGCATAAAAGTGTAAAGTTCAAGTCAAAAGCGAGAGATAGAAAAGTCGAAAAAAAAGCCAAAAAGCTAAAAAGCCAAGCGCAGCGACTAAAGCGAAAGGTAAACGAAGATTAAGAGCAAGTTTAAGAGCGCAAAGCAAAGAAATTAAAACAAAATCAAATTACAGCAGCAACAATAAGTGCAACTGCATGTGTGTGTGTGTGTGTGTGTGTGTGGCGTTAACCCGTTGAACCGGTTCAGCTGCAACGGCAACAACAACAACAACAGCATCGCAATGCAATCTGCTTAAGTTGTATACCTGCAGGCGTTCTCTTAAGCTGCCGTTGCTCTTAAGCCCGGCCTGCATACATGTTGCAGCGATCGTTTGCTTTCCCCTCCCCCCCCACGCAACATTCTCTTATGTTCCAACAGTTTTCAGCTGCAGTTTAGAGTTGCCAGAAATAGCCAAATTTAAACGATTAAAAATCCAATAAAAAAAAAATGATATAAAAAAATAAATAATAATAATAATAATAAAAAAAATAATAATAATAACTTAGTGAATATGAAATATTAAATATAATACATAAATTAATTTTTAAAAGCACAAAGTAGCAGAATAAATTATGTTAAAATAAATATTAATAATAATAATAATAATAGTAAACATAAAATTAAAAAAGCTGCAAATGTGCAATAAATATTAAAAACTTTAGCATTATAAACAAAAATTAATAATTATTTTTAGAAACCAGCTAAATTAAATTATAAACAATCTTAGAAAACATCTTAAAATAAATAAACGCAATGAAATCAAATAAAATAAAATAAAATAAAATAGCTGATTTAACTTTAAGCTTTTAAAACAATTAATTGCTGATAAAATTAAGTTTGTTTAATAGTGGGAAATTGTGTTAAAAAAATCATAAAAAAGCAGACAATATTTATTTTAATGTTTTTCTTGAAATTCGTCTATTATTTTATTTATTTATTTTCAAGTGCATTATTTTATTTTCTTTGAAGTGCAGTTAATTATTTTATTTACTTAAAATCTGAATGGTCTTAAAATAAGGCAAAAACAGTGGAATAGCATTCAAATAAGTCAGAAAAGGTTGAGAAAAAACTAAAATTATTCAAACTAAACGTTTAATTTTAAATAATTGAAATATAATTATAAATATTAATTGATTAAATTAAAATTAAATTAAAAAAATTAAAGTTATACTTCATGCAATATTTTCAAACAAAAATCAAAAGAAAAAACTAAAATTATGAAAACTAAACGTTTAATTTTAAATAAATGAAATAGAATTATAAATATTAATTGATTACATTAAAATTAAATTTAAAAAAATTAAAGTTATTCTTCATGCAATATTTTCAAACAAACATCAAAAGAAAAAACTAAAACTATTAAAACTAAACGTTTAATTTTAAATAAATGAAATATAATTATAAATATTAATTGATTAAATTAAAATTGAATTAACAATTAAATGAAGAATACTTCATGAAATATTTTCAAACAAACATCAAAAGAAATCAAAAAATGTTTAACGAGCTTTTGTAATAGTTGTTTCAAAATTTATGTGACAAATTTTATGAATTCTTTCAAGTGAAAACAAAATGCAGCTTTAAAATTATAATATCTGATTTTGGAACATCTTTAATTTGCCATAATCATTGTGCTTGTTAAGTTTACAGTTTCAAATTTTGGAGTTCTAGATTTCAGTGATCGCACATATTTCCAGTCTTATTTTTTGAATTCATCAAAAAATTTAATTGTTTTTTTCTTAATTTTATTTAAAAATATTTAAAGCAATTTATTCAATTTTGCCAATTCTTATTGGGTCGCTTTCTCTTGCTATCACTACAGCATTTTAACAGTCTGGCAACATCTGCATAGAATTCTAGAATTTAATCTCAAGTCCTCTATGTAAAAAATGTGTTTAAAATATTAAAAATTACCTTCTAAAATAAATAATCATAAAAGCCAAACATTCAAAGCCAAAACTATTGAATATAAAATATTTTAAAATTTATTTAAATATTTATGGTTTTTAATATTACAAGAAATATAATAAAAGTAATCAAAAATTATTTATTATCTTTGATTATTTTTAATTTTCTACATTAATTGCATTTCACTACCTTAATTTTGCCTATTTGCTTTATTCAATTATTTTTTAATTTTATTAATTTTTTTTAATTTTTAATTATATAAATCTGGCAATAATTGGCAACGCCGATCGTTTGTTGGTGCGCTCTCTCTTTGGTTCGCTCTGCCGCTCTCTTAGATGCGTCAGCTGCATGCCGCTCTTTGCTGTTGTTAGAAGCTGCGCTTGATTAGAGCGAGACAAAACATGCAGATTGTGATCGTGTATGTGTGTGTGTGCGTGTAAATGGCAATAACAATCAAAACTGCAAACATGAACGGTTAAAGCAACAACAACAACAACAACAACAACAAGCACAAATAGCTATGTTGCTATACCCGTTTAACCGGTTCGCGCTGCTGCAAACAATAACAAGAAAAGCAAAAGAAAAGCAGCAGAATGAAGAGAGAGAGAAACAGGCACAAGGCGAACGCCAGCGAAGAAGAGCACAAAAGAAAAAAGAAAAACCAGAACGAAGGCAACAAAAGAAACAACAACAAAAAAAATGCCCGAATTTAAAAGCCAAAAAATGAATCACAATAAAAAAAATAAATAAATCGCAATGCAGCACAAATAACAAAAACAACAATAAGAAGCGGAAGAAAGAGAAGAAAGAGAATAAGAAGAAGCAGCAGCAAAGCTGCTGACGCCGACGCTGACGCTGACGCTGACGTCGCGGCTTGGCGTTGCCGAAATGCAGCAACAACAAAGCGACGTCGACGTCGACTGAGGCAGCGCCAGCGGCAGCGGCAGCGCTGAGCTTAACAATCAGAGAGAGAGAGAGAGAGAGAGAGCTAAGAGCGGCAGTACAGTTAGCCGAAAAAGGAGCATGTGCTTGCTGTCTCTCTCTCTCTCTCTCTCTCACTCTATCCTTCTCACTCTCGCTGTGCTCTTAATGAAGTTGCGTCTGAAGAGAGACGGCAAATAAGGCAGCAGAAGAGAGACCACAAGCATGATCATAAGAAGCTGCAGTTGAAAGAGAGAGGGGGCCAGGTGTAAAAGAGACAACAATAAAATTGAAATTGCTGAGCTGCAAAAAAAGAGAGCAAACAAACGAGAGCAAAAAAAGAGAGCAAAAGAGAGCAGAACAATCATAATTATGTTAATATTGCATGTAATTTGAGCTCAATTCTGTTAAGCATAAAACACAAAGAGAAACACAAGACAAAACAAAATAAAAAAAAATTAAAAAAAAAAACAAAATAAATAAAGCAAAATAAATAGAGGAAAAAAAGAAACATCAACAAAAAAAAAAAAAACAAAAATAAAGCAAAACAAAAATAAATTTGGGTTTAGGCAAAGATTGAACGAAATTTAATTTAAAGCGCTGGATAAATTGGGAAATATTTTGGAAATGGAGCAAAATGAAAGAGAAAGAGTGAGGCATAAGAGAGAGAGAGAGAGAGAGAGAGAGAGAAAGGGAGAGAAGATTGCTGTTGAATGTTGCCAGAAATTTATAACACAAAATATCTGCAAAAATTTCTTTAAAAATGTTTAAAAAAAATAATAATAATATTTAGAATAAATAGTAAAAATTAAACTAATATAGGAATTAAAAAACAAAAAAAAAAAACAGTTTAGGCCGATTAATCAAATAAAAACATTTCACAATATAGTTTAAAAAATTCGATAAATTTTATTTATAACCTTCCATCCTTCCATATTATTAAAATAAATAAATATTATAATTTATTCAATATTAAATAATAATTATAATTTCTCATAAACTCTTGTATTTACGTTGTTTTCAATTTATTATTTTATTTTTTATAGTTTTATATTTAAAGTGAATTTTTTTTTTATATATTACTAGATATATTAAAATTTATGTTTTTTATGAGTTTATTGCTGAAGCTTTGGGGTTTTTTTTTGGGTAGTTTCTTGGCGCCAGTTCCATAAATGTTCTCATATCATATCATTTTCTGGATGTTTGTTTAGGCATTTTGTGAATGTTTCTTGTTGTTTTTTTTTGGAGATACAGTAGAATCCGGTTATAGCGACATTCAAGGGACCGACGATTTTACGTCGTTATATCCGGAAGACAAAATCCATGATTTTGTTTCTTTTTCGTATTGAAAAAACACAAAATCCATGATTTTGTTTGCTTCTTTTAGCATTGTTAAAGAAATCAAATTTTCCTCTTTAAAGTTTTTTTTTTGTTCGGCACGTCGCAATATCCGGTTGAATTGTGAAAAATCTCGTCGTTATAAGCGGTTTGACGCTAAAAGCGGAGACGTTCTAAGCGGAGGCCCTTTCATATAAGTTTGTGTGGGGACCAACCAAGCCATCGAGTTTTCGTCGCAATAACCGGACGGACGCTATAAGCGGCGTCGTTATAACCGGATTCTACTGTATATACTTTTTCAAAGCACATTTGATGTATGACGTGCGTGTGTGTGTGTGTATGTGTGTGTGTGTGTGTGAGTTTGAAATGTTCTTATCATCGGCGATCGATCAGGAAGCCGAGAAACGGCAAACTGTACTGACAGCCCAACAACAACAAGATCAAAGCCATAAAAAACGAAAGAGAAGAGCAGAGAGAGAGCGAGAGAGAGAGAGAGAGAGAGAGAGAGAGAGAGAGAGAGGAGAAGAAGAAATGCTGTTGCCTCATCATCAACACCGTCCCCCGTACTTCCCCCTCTCCATAACCAAAATGTGAAGCCAACAACCGAGGTTTTAGCCACAGTTTCAGCTGCCTTTTGGCCCGGCCATCCAGAAGTTGTTGTAGTTGTTAGACCCGGTACTTTGGAGGAGTACAAAAAGGTCTATTGGGTTTGTGGGAAGTGGGAAGTGTGTGTAACAGCCAGAAGAAGGCGTGGCAGTATATGTATATATTTTGATCAGAACGACGAACTGAGCTTAAATGTATAGACATATCCGTCTGTCCTACCGATCGTCCGTCTGTCCTTCTGTATAAACAGCTAGATCTTGAAAACTATAAAAGCTATAGACATCATTTTTGGTATTTAGGTTCTCCTTTGTATTAAGCGGTTCAAGTTTATTTTCGATTTTTGATACCTCTGCTCCATATCCCGCTAACTAAAAACATGCCATATATCCAAAACATGCATAAAAGTAAACATCTTAAAAAAATCTTTTGAATATAGAGTTGCGTTCTCGCATTTAACAGATCTATCGAGATTTTGACACCGCAACGCTCTTAATTTTTATCTCAGTGTAGAATATAACATTATACATCGATGCTGTGAGTTTTAGTACGATCGGAACAGAAACGGCAAAGATATGCAACAGACAATTGTGCACAAAGTACAGGGTCTTGTACTGTCGCTTGCGTCCGACTGATCTGCTCTGTCCTTGCTGGTTGTTGTTGTTGCCTTAATCATCGCCAAAAACAAGTTTTGATTGCTGCTCTTGTTGTTGTCTGTTGGCTTAACGCGTAACCCCAAACTCCAGTCCAGTGCAGCGCCACGCCTCCCTCCTGCCCCTGCCCCAGCCCCCTCTCCCCGACCCATGCTCCACCAGAACAGAGCTGCCAACTCAAATAAAGGCCAGATTTAACCGAAAAAATAACAAATAACATTTGATATTGTAAGAAAATAAATATATATAAATAAATTACATTTGTAAAATTTAAAAACATAAAAAAAAAAATAAATAAAAAGAAATAAATATAAATACTTTAATAATTAATAATAATAATAATTAATTTAATAGCATTGAATAAAATTTGCTGAAATAAATTAAATTAATAAAATAAATTAATACATTAAAATATTAATAAATTAAATAATAAAGGCCGCCAAAAGTTTTGATAACAAAAAAAATTACATTTTTGGAAATTAATTTTAATGTGAATTTTAAAAAAATAATTTTAAATACAAATTTTTTAAATATGATTAAAACGTAAATTTTTTTTAAATCTAAATTTGTTTGAAAACATTTGATGTTTTAAAATTTTTTAATTAATTGAATTGGAAAATTTTTAATTTAATTGAAATGCAAATTTTTTATATGAAAATTTGTTTAATATAAATTTTTTGGAATTAATTTTAAATTTTAAAATTTTATAATTTTTTTAAATAGAATTGAAATGTAAATTTTTGAATTTAGTTTAAATTTAAATTTTTAAATTAATTTTTTTAGATGTACATACATATTTTGAAATTTAATTGAAATTTTAAAATGTTATACTATTATGTTGTAAACAAGACATATCTATCGGAAAAAAGGCTAGGTTGGCAGCACTGCTCCTCAGTCTGCCGCTCTTTGTTCCATCCTTGCGCTCTTCTCTCTCTCTCTCTCGCTCTCTCTGTCTCTATCTCTCTCTATCTGGTTTATTGCTGTCCTTGTCGTTGTTGTCGCTCCATTTTTGGCGCTGCTCGAGCTACAAAACCAATTCCCGGCTGCGTTTACACGGCAAAGCGAATACCTGAACAAGCCGATCATGATCTCAAATTGTTGAACATTTAGTTCTTAGTTAATTTTGTTTGCTTTTTGCTTTTAATCTTCACCTTCTTAGTTTTATTTTCTTTTGTGATTGTGTTCTCATTTTGTCCTTTGATATATTCACAATTCTGTTCTTAATTTATTTTACGTTTTATTCTTAGGTTTTTTAGGTATATTATTTATTTTTTTTTTTTTTTCACTTTTAACATTTTTTCGTTTCTTTCCTAATTAATTAATTTAAATTCATTTTCCATTTAAATTTGCTTTTAAATTTATTTTAAATATTTGTATTTTTTTTTAGATTTAACTTTATTTTATTTCGTCCGTCTGTTTGAATAAAATTGTAGATCTTGAAAAATATAACAGCTATAGAAATCATATTCGAAATGTAGAATGATGTATGGCATACGCAGATCAGGTTTATTTCAAATGTTGATTGCCACGCCTCCTTCGCGCCCTGAGCGATAGAAACCGACTAACCAGCATAATATTCAACATAGAAAGTTGATATTCAGAATATATGCTCTATATTGTTATATTCAACTGTACTGCAAAGCTTATTGAAATCGGTTGGTAAACACCGAAGATATTAGAAAAACAATATTTATTATATATTTATTTTGACTTTATCATAATTGTTGACCACGCATAAACGCTGAATGTTGCTACAGCTGCAGGAACTTGCTTTGCTTTTGGGCTTTGCTTTTGAGCTTTATGTGTGTGTGTGTGTGTGTGTGTGTGTGTGTGTGTGTGTAACAGGAGAACCTACATACGTAGAGCCGCTTAAGCGATAACTGAGCCTAAAATTACTAAGCAGCCAGGCAGACGCAGGAAGCTAAAACTTTAATGTCGAGCTAAAAGCTTTGGCACGAATCGAAGCCAAAGAAGTTGAGAACTTGAGAACAAGAAGAAGAAGAAGAAGTTGAAGAAGAAGTTGAAGAAGAAGAAGAAGAAGCAGCTGCAAAGTGATGGCAACATTTTTCTCAAATTTTAGTTTTTATTTATTTTCTTTTTTTTTCTGCTTTTGAGCAATCGCTTCAGGTTCACTTTGAGCTCAACTTGAAGTCGAAAAAGTCGCTGCGTGATCTCTCAGCTCTCAAGTGAATCGTGTGTGAATGCGCATTGAGTATTGATTTATTCATTTGCCCATTTGCATACGATTCATTAATTCATCCACAATTTATTCGCATAATTTGTTTAATAGACTTGTCCATCACATCAAATAATTATCAGCGTTTTCTGTCCGATTTCGAATGCTAAATCTGTTAAATCACGCAATTCGTTGTCAAATCAAACGATTAACATTAATCGATTAACGATTAACACTAAATGCAAATTTCCACGATTTTTATTCGGGTTTTAACTTTTATTATTCTGTGAATTTTTCAGGTTTCTGTCTTCGTTGTAATTACAATTATTATAATTCCTGAAAATTATATCTGTATAGTCATCAGTCTGGGGTTTATTAGTTAAATCTGTAAAATTTATAATTTAAATAATTAGGGTGTTTTTTTATATTTATTAGTCAATATTTTTTTGTTATTTATTATTGAATGAATTAAAAGATAATGTTATTAGCAACGGAAATATTATTTTTATTTTTATTTTATATTTGACAATGAAATATATATTTATATATTTATTAAAATTTATTCAATTTCAATATATAATAAATCAAAATACATAATAAAATAAGCAATAAAATAATAAATAAATAAATAATTAAATAAAATAAGCTATGGACTCGAAAATTAAATTTGTTCATTACATTGTTTTTTTAAAACATTTTTTATGTACATATTATTTTATTATTAAAACCGCTCACATCAAACTCTTGCCATTACCGAACTCCAGATCCACAGACTAATGGCTCTAAAATTATAACAAACAAGTATTTATTATAATAATCACACTCGCCACTCCACTTAAGCGCCCTTGACACGTCCTACCCACTTGACCACAGGCACTACACTGTGATCAGCAGCACTGCAGCAGCTGTATTTATAGTGCTTGCAGGCTGCGCCGTCGCTCACTTAGCCGCTCTCCTCGCTGGCTCCCCAAGCATACCTCCTGCATTACAAGTAATGGAGCGGGTAGCCAGCTCGCCTATTAGGCAGCGCTTAGCCGCTCTCCTCGCTGTCTCTCCAAGCATACCTCCTGCATTACAAGTAATGCAGCGGGTAGCCGGCTCGCCTACAAAGCAACCGACATACATTACTGGATGGAAAAGAGCATAGTGAGCGCTTCCCAAGACTGCGGACACTATAAATACTGCTGCTGCAGTGCTGCTAATCACAGTGCATTGTGTGCAGTCAACTGTTTAAGACGTGTAAAAGGCTCTTAAGTGGCAGAAGCGCTTAATGTAATAAATATATATAATATTTATTATAATATAAATTGAGCGAGGTTTGGACAATTGTGTCGTCAAGGCGGATAAGTTTCCTTATCAAGACTATACATATATAGTTTGTCGGCTCTGCCACGCCTCCTGCTGCCTGTTACATACTGTACATTCGCACAAAGTTATTAACCCTGTTTTTCACATTTTGCAATGGGCACAGGGTATAAAAAGACAGAAGTATTGTTCAAAGGACTCCAAAATTAATTTGATTCAAAACTTTGTTTGCTAATAACTTTTTTATTTATGTATTATTTTTTTATTAATAACAAAATTAATCGAAAGTGTGGTTTAAATTACCTAAAATTAACTAAAGAACAAAATCTTAGTATTTTCCAAATGACAAAAAAAACCCGCCTTGATGCCACAACAAAATTCTCCGAACAAATATGATAAACTCGGAAAGTCTGAATCATCATCACCTATTGGGAGCTCAATAAAAAGAGCACGTACTGCTGATACGGCATTAAAAAATGATTTTGTAGCGAAAAGCAAAAAAATAATAATAAAACAATAAGTTAAAAAAATAAAGCTTACAAAAAAAAAAAAAGAAAAATAAATAACATATATACAAATAAATAATAATGATCTACAAACTTAATTGAAATAATAGTTTATGAATTAAACAAAGTTTATTATTCGAATAATAATTTATGAATTCAAAGATAAATAAATAATGATTAATATAAAAATAAATAAATAATAATTTATAAATAAATCATAATTAATAGATTCATCAACTAAATCAAAAGTTATTCATTAAATAACAATAAGCAATAAACAAAATTTCAAATTCAATTCAATTCAAATAAATTAAAATTCAACAATAATTAAGAAATACTATAAATAACTATTAATATGCAATAATTTAATAAATAATAATTCATTAAAAAAAACCAATTTAAAGTTTAAAAAATATTTTATTAAATAAATACCATTTTATTTATTAAATAATAAATTATTTATTAAATAATAATATAGCAATTGAAAAGCAATTTAATAATTAAACAATAAATTATATAACAATTCTATGGCTATTATTTTGCTTACTGTCGGTTGCCTCCGACTGAATCAATGTTTCAATGTTCGATTTTTGATTTATTGCAAAACATATTTTAGCCGCTTTTTTATTTATTTTTCTTTTTATTTTTTATTGTTTATTGTGTTTTGTTCTGCTTCGCGCTCGCTTCCCCCTGCGACATGTTTGAACGCGTTGTCGTTGTTGTTGTCTCTCGCATTTTGTTTTGTTTACTTCTTTCTTTTATCGGGCATTTTCGCTGTTTGCTTGTTCGCGCTCTCTTGCTCTTGCTCTTGCTTTTGTTGTTGTTGCTGTTACTCCACTTCGCACGGTTTTCGGCGATCAATCAAACAACAGCGCAGCAACATGTTCGAGTTCGAACTCGAACCGCAACATGCAGTTCGGTTGTGTGGCGCTCGCTTAACTTGTATGATCATACCACTGTTGCCGAACGCGCTTTTTTCTCGCCAAATCTGGCTGTTTTTGAAGAGCAATTGATTTTGTTTTAAATTATTAAGCTAATATTTTATTTCTCAACAATCTAATATATATATATATATATATATCTCTCTCTTTCTCTCTCTCTCTCTCTGCAGCTCAAGTAACAAGAGAATATAAATAAAAACTGAGAATTGGCGATTGGATTCTACATGGATTTCAGCTGCTTGCGATGCGAATTAATTTTAAACAGGTAATTGGCATTAATTACAATTTAATTATAATTTTAAATTGAATTTTTGTTGCTTTCAATTGATTTATGGGCCATAAAATAAATTCACTCCATCCCTGACATACGATATGCCTTTTGAAGTTCCTGCTTCACTTTCTCGCCGCTTAAGTGTTTTTCTTTCACATTCCTTCATTACACGCTTATTCTACCAAAAAAAAAAAAAAAATCCGCTCTTTGTCGGGGCGTTAATTACGTATGACGACTAAAATATGGAACCAGGGAGAGATTTTTTTTTATGAAAATTTATATTATTATTTTTTATAATTATTTAAATCAGGAATTCATACATTTATTAAAATAATATAAACCCAAATCCGAAAACCATAATGTTGGAAAACGTATTTGCGCTAATTTATAAAATATAATTAATAATAATTTAATAAAAAAAATAAAAAAATAAAATAATAAAAGGAAAAAAACCGATAATAAAATAATCAAAGAAAAAGCATCAAGTAATTCAATAAAAACAAGAAAAAAGTAAACAACATAAAAACAGAATGACAGATAAATAAAATTATAAATTAAAAAAAAAAAAACTTATAAAATAATAACATAAAAAAACAAGAAAAAATAACAAAGATAAAATAACTGCAAAAGAAAATAAGATAATCAAATAAAAACAGAAGCAAATACAAATGAAATAAGAAAATAAAAACAGATGAAACAGTGAAATATATAGAGAAAAAACAGTTATAGGTAGAAGAAGCGTGAGGGGTTGGAGGCAGGCAAGGAGAGGGGGGAGAGCATACACTGCAAATGGCCCACATATGGTTTTCTTTTGAGATATCAAATAACGCGAAATATGTCTCAGTGTCTAGACCTCGGGTAAGAGTGTTAAAGAAATGTATATCTATATATCTATATATGTATACAAGTGTGTCAGAGTGTGTGTGCGGGCTATTGAACCTCGGTTTCGGGCAATTTACACGCCTTAAGCCAGCTACACTGCAAACAATTTCTTGCTGAATTTTCTCCAACAAACACCATCATCAAAGAATCTTTAGAATCTACAGATCACTCTCTGTGTTCAATAATACGCTTGCTATGCGGTTTTTATCAATTGGGGCGTAAGTGGGCGTGGCATTCAAGATTTGAAATACATCTCATCTGCGTATGGTATACACCTAACTACATTCTAAAATTGATTGCTCTAGCTCTTGTAGTGCCCGAGATCTAAATTATTTCATATAAAATAAATAAATAAAATCAAATTTATGAAAATATAACATAATTTACGTGAAATTTAATAAACAAAATAAAATGTATATGAATATAAAATAATTTAATTTAAAATAATGTTATTTAACATACAAATTTTAAAAATATAAAACAATTTAAATAAAAAAATTTAAAATAAATAAAAAAAATAATGTATTTTAAATAAATAAATATTTATGACTATTAAAAATAAAAATTTAAGTTAAACTGAACTGTCGACAAATCAACTATTGAACTTTATGCAAATATTTAAAATAAATTTCAATTCAATATAAAAAAAATAGTTCAATATAATTTAAAGTTAATGCTGAAATGCCGAAGATATTGCAGTGAAAATATAGCACAATTAAAAAACGCATAAAAACTTAAACTTTTAGAACTTTTGCTGGAACTCTAAACTCTTTGTTAAAGCGGCAAGCAAAATGTGTGAATAATTTAAGAATGAATGAAATTTGAATTGCAAACAAAACGAAAACATTTGAAAACAAGCTACACTGGCCAACATAAAAATTGCAAATAATAATTGTAAAAATGGAAATAAATATTTGAAATTAAATTGGAAATATTTTAAAGCTTGGCTTTAATGGATTTTTTGAGCGGTGTAGAATTGAAAACGATGACAGGGCATGCACTCAAGTGTGTGTGTGTGTGTGTGTGTGTGTGAGTGTATAGGTGTGTGTGTGTGTGTGTGTGTGTGTGTGCTTGTTACTCATATATCATTTGCTCATAAATTTAAACGTCATTTGACAAATATGGCGTCACACGAAATGTCTTCGATGGCGAGTGGAAAACGAAGCGGAATTCAAATGATTTATATACACATATGCAGGCAACAACAACAACAACAGCAACAACAACAACAACAGCAACAACAACAATAGCAACAACAACAACAACAACAACCGTAACTACAACAACAATTGTAACAGCAACAACTTCCGTGGAAATCTAAGCAATAATCATTATATTATTTTAATATAATAACAAACTTCAGGCACGAAACAAAGCAACAACATATGCTCTCTCTCTCTCCCTCTCTCTCCCTTCCTCTCTCTCTCTCTCTCTTTCACACAACATCGCCGTCTCGCTCGCACACTGCGCAGGAAACAGGAAACGCAGTCAACCATCTTGGCGCAGGCAAAACTCCTTGGCATCGCCTTGGCGTGTCTGACTGTCATGATTATAAGGTTTACAATTCGGCTATAACTCCCAATCTCCCAAGTCCGCCCCCAACCCCCTCCGCCCCCCGCAGCCACGCCCACAACAAGAACAAGAGCAGAACGGAACCTGTAATAAGTACGAACCACAAACACGAACCACAAATACCCCAAGCAGATGTAGATATAGATGTGGATGTGGAACGGAAGTGGGAGTTATCCGAAATCTGTTAAGACTAAAACCCCTAAATAGAATCCGAGCGGCGAGAGTTTCAGTTCAAGTTTTAAGCCAAAACTTAAAGTGGCAAGAGAGCAGAGTGTGGAAAATGAATTTGTTTAATAGCTAGACCTACAAAAACAGAAATCCATGGAAATATAGTGCAAAATTCAGAAAGTTATGGATAATTTTGGGTTTACTTTCAAGAGTAAAAAATTAAATTTTTATTTGTATTTTTTTTTATATATTTTTTTAAAATTGATAATTTTGTATAATAAAATATTTAGATTTTATTTTCAGAGAGAAATAAATATTTAGGGTTTTATTTCAGAAAAACTTGACTGTCAAAGGGCAATATATCTAGATTTGATTAAAAGAAACCGGATATATACATATAACCTATATTTGCATGAAGCATATCTCTAATTTTATTTCAAATAAAAAAAATACAGCTAGTTTGTATTTATTCTAGAATATTTGGAGTATATTTAGGTTTTTAATTTATCAAAAAAAAAAACAAAAAAAAGTACACTTGATTTTATTTTGAACAAGATTTTATTCATATTTGTATACCCTGTACCCATTGAAAAATGCATAAAACAGGGTTAATAACTTGATATATACCTAATTTAATATTGCTTATATTATACCGAAGTCTCTTAATCGGGCAATGCCGTCTACTACCCATTTTGGCTTTATTTAATCAATTTTACAATAAACTTTAATAATTTAACTAATTTTCAAGCGAAAACACCATGAAATTTAAAATTATTTAAAATTACCTCAATTACAAAGTGACCAAGCCCAATAAGCGCTCTTGAGCTTAAATTAAGCATATATCAAAAACGGTAGGGAATCACGGTAAAAATATAGTTAGTTAAAGTAAAATTTTAGAGATTTAAGATCAAAAATATTAAAATCGGATGTGTTACAAGCGAGTTATGATTATTATTATTATTATTATTATTATAATATTATTATTGGGAACTAGTGTACTGCGACCTGAAAGATCTATTGTACTTCCTGCTGAGCCTAAAGCACGGCCATTAATCCAATGTCCCGAATGAAATCGAGTAACTTCATCGGACTAAGAACTACTATCTCCCTTCCTGACATTATGAGCTTCCCTAGTTATGATTAAACAAAATTAAATTTTTCAAGTATTCTATTTATATGACAACAGCTGTAGTATATATATATTTTGGATTTATTAAAAAAAAAAACAAAATATTAAATATATTAAATTTTAACTTTCCGAAAAAAGATACAAGATAACAAACTTAAATGTCCTTTGCAACTTTTTCGTCTATTGAAGCTACAGCAAATAATAGATACTTTTTGCCATATTTCGGGCTGGTTTTTCTAGGTTTTCCTTGGGATATCCGATACTGGAAGCTAAAAAGCAGCAAATCGCTTTAGTTCATTATGCATTTTTGTAGGAAACTCGAGCTGAAGTGCGCGTATCTGAATGGAGAAGTAGCGTCTAACATGCATTCTGATCGGAGAATAAAAACCGATTAAACGGGACTAAAAAATGGCAAAAAATCTCGATAAAAGGCGCTCAAAGAAAGGCTGAGAGAGGGAATGACAGAGGCAGAGGGGGAGAGAGAGAGGAAAAAGTGCTCTTATGCCTGCACTTGTTGCACGAATGGAAACTACTTGTATGGATCCGAAACCCCCGTAACCCTTAGAAATCCGAGGGGTCCGGCGTGGCTGCTGGTCATAAATCAAGTGCCAAAACTGCAGACTGCAGTTTCCACTGGAGCCAAAGAGGGCGGAATTGGGAGAAGGGGCGGGGCGAGGGGCGAGGGGCAGCTAGGAAGGGAGACCGTTATGTCAAGTGGCAGTCAAGCGAGCGAACGCTGGCAACGAACTTGAAAAACAGGCGCAACATTTTTTTATATCTCTTTTTCTTTTTTGTTTTTGATACCCTGTAAAAACTGCGCTTGTAAGTCTGTGCAAATGTATGTGCTAGTCAGGAGTAGTATAAAGCATAAATTCTTGTTCAATAAGATGAACTAATTCAATTTTGTCCGTCTGTCCTTCAGGATAAATGCGTGAATCTCTGATACTACAAGTGTTAGAGCAGCCATTTTTGGAATATAAGTAGGTGCATGCCACACGCAGAGAATGTATTTTGCAAATTTTGAATGCCACGCCCCCTTTACGCGCTAATCGATTAAAACCATCCAAAAAGCGTAATATTAAACATAGAATGATGGTATTTAGAATGTATGCTGTCTACCATTATTTTAATCTATGCCAAAAGGCGCATTTAAATCGGTTAATAAACTCGAAAGTTATTAAGGAAATAATATTGCTGAATTTGTATTTTCGCATTCTGGAAGAGCGCTCATTAAATCAAGGTAGAGATAAAATAATAAGAAGAAGCATTGCTGCTGCGCTTTGTATGATTGTATTTGATAGATATTTGTGAATTTAAAATATAGAATACAGGGTATTTTACAGTCGGGCGCCTTCTCGACTCTATTTTAACTGTGTTTTTTTTTGTTTTTCTGTGTCGAGTTGTGGCGCATCTTACAGATGCCCCCAAAGCATAAGCACGAGTGTATCTATAAGTACAATTCATATATGTATCTATAGCTATAAGTACAATACACACACACACACACACACACATACAGAGAGAGCTGCAGTTGTCTTTGTGTTTGGCCCTGGCAACGACAATGCCAACTTGCCCCACGTTTTATTTTGCCATAAAGTATTTCTATATTTTTCTTATTTTCTCTTTATATATTTTCTTTGTTTTGTTTTTTTTTTTTATTTACTTTTTTGCCTTTCTTTTTTATTGTTTTGCATATTTTCCTTTACTTTATGTTTTTTGCATTTTTCTTATATTTTTTTTTGCATTTTTATTTTCATTTTTTGCTGCTGTTGTATTATTTTATGTGCTTTGTGCAAATTTGCGTTTGCTGCAGACAACGTTGATATTTCCACACATATTTAATCATTTCTCTTGTTGCCCCAATCCATTCTAAAAAGCAGACTAGACTCTCACAGATACACACACATACAGATGCACCGAATCAAATCAAGGGATTTCTCTTTGACTTGCTCTGTTTAATTTATTACACACTTTGAGGGCTCTGACATTGCCAGTAAATTCAATCCAAATAAATTTATAAATTTAATTTTTGTATAAAAATTTAATCAAAATAAATATATATAAATTTACAATTCAGATTTTATTTATATTTTTATTTTTATTAAATTAAATTTTAGTTTAACTAACAATATTTAATATAATATTTATTAACAATATATTTTTAATTGCATATTATTTCGAATTAAAGCAAATATTACCAAAAATAAACAAATATATTTATATGCTCATTTAATTTATTTTATTTTATTAAATTAGATAGATATTTAATTTTAACTATATTTATTAACAATATATTTTTAATTGGATATAATTTCGAATTAAAGCAAATATTACCAAAAATAAACAAATATATTTATATGCTCATTTAATTTATTTTATTTTATTAAATTAGATAAAATATAAAATACATATATCTATCAATATGTATTTCAAAATATTTTCTACAAAATCCTCTAAATAATTTAAATAAATACAAATAATATATTATTATAAGTATGATAAATACAAAATAAATATATCTATCAAAATTGTATTGAACTAAATTTTCTGCTTTTAATTTCAAACTGTTTTCTACAAAACATTTATAGTGTATATATTTTAAATAATTATAAGTAATAACAATAATAATACTTTATTTCTTTTAAATATATAGTAATCTAATGTAGATTAATTGAAATATAACCAAAAATCTAGAGAAACAAATACATTTGGTCTTATAATTATTTTAGTAAATTAGATAAAATATAAAATATTAAATATATATTGTTAGAATTGTCAAAATTGTAATACACTAATTTTTCTTTATTATTCTTTTCAAAGTAACTAATTTACAGTAAATTGTTCGAATATATTTCATTAAAAAATAATTTTTTTAAAATATTTTTCATAAAGTTGAAGCAGAAACTTGCTTAAACTAATTTATAGTAAATTGTTCAAAGTCTTTGCAATATGTTTGACTAAATATAATTTAATTTTTTAATACCTTAAAATTAAAATAGAATCTCAATAACTTTTCAGTCAGAAGTCTTGGCTTTAGCTTTGTTTGACATATTTAGGAAACCAAAAAACACTCCAAGCGTTGACTGAGTATTAAAATAATTTCATGGCATAATCCATGCCGATGATTCCTAAGCAAATATTCCACTTTCAGCGGCAACATTTTCATATAAGAACTTGATGGAAGAGCTTTTATGGCAGTGCACAGTTGATGATGATTTTGCTATACCCTGTACGAATTTGTTGAATTTATTGTTAATTAAAAAAATATATTTTTTTTTTGCATATTTTATATATTTAATTTTTGTATTAAATTTCTTTTTTTTTTCATTTATTTAACTTAAGGTAAAACTCTATTTATTTTTTTCCCGTTTCTGTTAGAATTTTGTTTGCTCGACTCGACTTTTTTATAGCAATTTTTTGCAGGGTATCTGTGAGTCGCTGCTTAAAGCCTTGTCCAAAGTTTTAGTCTATTTTTATGAGATTTCGTTGTTATTTTTAGCTGTAAGTCAATATCGGCAGCTACAAGACAAAGCCATTGCCTCTGGCAACGCCACACAGCGACCGCAATTGTCTCACCCCCCTGCCCCACCCCCACCCCTTCTTGCCTTGACTCCAACTCCCCCACACTCCCCCTCTGGAATTCTTTGTCGCTTTTTCTGCTGTTTATCCCTTTCACTTGGCTTGCTTTTTTTTTGTTTTTTTTTTGTTTTTTTGTTTTTATTTTTACTTTTGCGCTGTGGCATGCAACTCGCAACACGCGCAACAATTTTACGCATAAAACCCTCGCCCCCTGCCCCTCCCCATAGCACTTTGAACAGCCCTTATCAGCGCTGAAGTTGCGAGGTATCTTCCCAGTGTAATGAGGCGTGTCCAAAAGGTAAAGGCAGAGGCAATGATAAAAGCGGGGGGGGCGGTTGTTGCAAGAGGAGTGGCAGGGGGTAGGGGCTGGGGCAGCTAAAGTGTCGTCGGCATCTTCTTTTCAATTTGCTTTTCACTTTGCCGTGCCACAATATTCATTTTTTTTTTTTAAACCCTGTACTTGAAAAAAGTAAAACAGGGTATATTAATTTAGTGCAAATAAACAAATGTTTGTAATACCCAGTAAGTATTTAGGTTTTCCTATGCAGCAAACCGTTCCAGTTTGTTTTAGATTTCGGATGTTTTCCAAATTTCCCACGCCAACAGCAAAAAACCTCAACAGGCAGAATTTTTAAACTACAGACTTGTTATTTGACCCGTTCGTAGTCTATGATATTATCTATCGATATTGCGAATTGCACTCGGATCGGTTAAGAAACAGCGAAGATATGCAACAGACAATTTGTTCAACTTTTCAAAGGGGTAGGCGGAGTAGTTTGTATGTGTGTTTACAGGTTCTCCTACTGTCTACTGTCGATTACGTCCGACTGTGGTCTTCCGCCCGACTGAACTGCTTTCTGGTCTTATCATTTTTAGTTATTTGGTTAAAAAAAAAAAAAATATTGAAAAGAATGGGGAAAAAAAGACCTGGAAACACTTTGGTTCGCCTGCAACGTCGCGACGTTCTTGCTGATAACACAAAATCAATAAGTAATAAGATAACGGTAACCCCAAAGCGTGTGTGTGTGTGTGTGTCTCTCTCCCTCTCTTTTCCTCTCTCTCCCCTTCTCTTTCTCTCTGTCTCTCTCTCTGCATGTTTGCTGTCTGATAAGCAGTTTTGCCCTGGCCGCAGTCGCTATAAAAAACGTGAATGCAGGCATGACAATCGCACTGACAACAACAACAAACAACAACAACAACTACAACAACAAGCAACAACAACAATCACAACAACAACAACAACAACAGCAACAAACCATAACAACAACAAATACAACAACTAGCAACAAGCAACAGCGGCAAATGTTGCCGATATCAATGCTGATGATGCTGATGACAGTCAAACGCTCAATAATTGCGTAGTCGCACAGTGGAGCCAAAGCACAAGAACCACGCACCAAATGCAACATTAATTAGCCAATAATTAAAGCCAAATAATTTCAACTTTAATTAAAATGTTTAAATTAATTGAAATTGAAATATTTTAAGATTTAAATTATATTACAGTATATTCTATTAATATTTCTTACAAGTTTTATGATTGCAAAATTAACAATAAAATTATTTAAAATTATTTAAAATTGTTTAAAATTTATGTTGTTCATTTATTTAATTTATTTATTGCGTAAACTGCAAGTTTACATTTCTACAACAAAACAAAATGTATAAAAATATATATTTAAAAACAGCTTGTAAAGAAGTTCAATTTAAATTACAAATTAAATCAATGTTTAATTATTAAATTTGATTTAAATATAATTTAATATATAAACAAATATGTACAATTAAATAAATAATTAATTATAAATTAAATATCAAACTAAATTATATTGAAGGAAAAAAGTTTAAAATAAAATTAAAATTAAATCAATTTTTTAATAAGTACATATTGAATTATAAACTAAATTAAATGCAAATTAAAAATATTTTCTAAAGTTAAATTAAATTTTTCAATTAAGTATTAAATTGTATAAAATTAAAACTAAAAGTATGCATATTCTGTACATACAAAATTAAATTGAAAATTAAATAAATTTTAAATTAAGCATTAAATTAATATTTAAATTTAATAAATAATTAAAATTTAATTAAAGGTAACAAATAAAACGGTTTAAATAATTAATAATTATGTACTATATAATTATATAGTACATAATTTGTTTTGCGAATTTAAATTGCAATAATTATTTTAATTAATTTCAATTACAATTTAAAATTTGTTTGCATTTGCTTTACTGTGCCGTCAACTTCAATTGCAATTCGACTATGTTGCTGCTGCTGCTGCTGCTGCTGTTGCTGTTGCTGCTGCTGCTGCTGCTGTTATGTTACAGTTACAGTTACAGTTACCGTTAGAGCTGGCATTGGAGATACCGTTAGCGCTACCTGGTGCTCCATTGGCATTGCGTAGACGTTGTCAGAAGAACTCGCAATTCCCCAAGACATTTGAAACTGCCATTTGTGTGCCCAATTCGCTGCCCCGCCCCTTTTTTGGCTGTCATCATCATTGTCATTATCATTATCATTATCATTGTCATCAGGCATTGATTGTGTCAAGCGCTCTGTAGAAAATAGTTGACATTTATGCCAGCTCCTTCTACAGTCATATCTACCGCTTTGCACAGTTGGCGCTTCTGCACTGAGAGAAAAATTCGTTATTTTAAATTTCGGCGTTCTTAAAATTCTATTCGCAGTTCATAAACTTTTAGCATAAACAAAATTCTTATTTTTCTTTTGCAGAACTTTTAGGGTTAAAAATTTCTATATCCTAGTTTTTACGAAGTAACCCATTTTTGCTTAACTTTGTATATGCATAACTCCGCCAAAACTCAACCGATTTGCAAGTGCCTTGGTTTTTTCTGAATAATTTGAGTGTGACAGTTAAATACTGGTAATATCTCAAACTATACTTTTTTTTTTAATTTATAAAAAAAGGAATCAGATTAAAAAAAATAAAAAAAAATATAGGGACGGGGCAGATCAGTGGGACGGAGGCTACAGTCGGACGTAACCGACCGTAGGAGAGCCTTTACTTTGAGTATATGTACATACAAACACAATCAGACGCACACACACTAAGCTACCCGCGTATGCAAGGCACACCACCCCCCCCTCTGCCAAGTGCGGCAAATTGTCTGTGGCATATGTTTGCTGTTTCTTATCCGATCGAAACAAAATTCACAGCGTCGATAGAGAATGTCACAAACTAGTTAAATCCCAAATTGCAAATTAATAGCTTTAAAACTGTGGCTGTAGTAGCTTTTTGTGGTTTACGGGGGAAGGGGGGGAGGTATCCAAAATCTAAAACAAACTCGTGCTGCTCGCAAAATAGGAGAATCTAAATCCCGAATATGGTGTCTCTAGCTCTTACAGTTGCTGAGATCTAGGTGTTGATACAGACGGACAGACAGACGGACATGGCTATATCGACTCGTCTTGTCGTCCTGATCAAGAATATATATATACTTTGTGGGGTCTGCCACGCCTCCTTGTGGGTGTTACACACATTTCCTCTTTGCACTAAACTAATAGACCCTTTTTACTTTTTTAAAGTAAAGGGTCTAAAAACGAATTTCTTTTGTCATTAACTTTTGAAAAGTTTTTTTTTCATTTTGTAAAGTTTTATATATTTATTAGTATTCAGCCATTAGCTGCTAATTCATTCGATTACAATATAATATTTAGACTATAGTAAATAAAAAAAAAATAAAATAAAATTTTAAGATTACAAAATTAATTATTAATTTCTACTATTAAGCACTTTTAATAAATAAATAAATTTTAAATAAATAAACTACGATTGGTGAATTCTGAATTCTTGAATCGAGTTTATTTATAGATTGACTTGGCATTTATTATTTTTCTGAGTGTGTTTTTGGTATGTTTTTGTTACCTTTTTGCCTTGCCAATTGCGCGCTTTGCCTTTACCTTTTGATTGTTTATTGTTGCTTGTGTTGTTTGTGTTGTTTGTTGCTTGTGTTGTTATTCTTATCAAGAATATCTGTGAAGCCTGATGAGCTGCGAGCTGCGCTTTGATTATGACTGGAGTTCGACTCGATTTCGATTTCGATTTGGATTTGGAATTCGCTTCGGCATATTGCATCGTCGTCTTTCCCCTTGCCCCCCTCTTTTTGAGAGGGGTTTTCCGCTTTGTTTGCCCATCCAGCCGCAGACACTTTAGAAAATCATTTTGTCTGTTGCACGTTTTGTGTTCTCCGCTTCTCCTCTCTTCTCTCTCTCCTCTTTCTCTCACTCTGTCTTGGCTCTGTTGATAAGCGCTTGCATTTTGCAGCTAAAAGGTAAATACTCAGTTTATTGCTCTGTTCTCAGATTATTTGTATTTGTTTTCATGTCGTCGAATGCCACGGGATATTTGCTGCATCATTTTGATCGTTTCCCGAAGTAGATATAGATAGATAAAGCTGCAGTTGCAGTAAAAGTCGGTAGATAAAAACCTAAATAATTATTACAATATTTTAGTATACTGCAAACTACATTGATTTAGAATTATTATTTTTAATGGATCTATAATATTCTGATTGCTTTTCGATAATACCATAATTTTTATATTTTATTCAAAATTATTAAATTAATTATTAATATAAATAATTAAATGTAAATTATTATCTATAATATTTTGATTGCTTTTCGATAATACAATAATCTTGATATTTTATTCAAAATTATTAAATTAAATATAAATATAAATAATTAAATGTAAATTATTATCTATAATATTTTGATTGCTTTTCGATAATACAATAATTTTGATATTTTATTTAAAATTATTAAATTAAATATAAATATAAATAATTAAATGTAAATTAAAGCCCTTTTTAAGTTGATCAATTTGTATAGTTTTATTTGCCATTTGGATATTTATCTAGCACAATTTTTTATTTTTATTTATTCATTTGAATTCAATTCAGATTTTTTTTAAGTTTTTGATATTATTATTTTATTAAATAATTTTTTTTTATAATATATTAGCTTAGAATATATATTTTTTTAATTTTTTTATTTTTATATATATTTTTGCTATTTTATCCAAATTTTAATCATACATATCAGCTGTGTTAAATCGACATAAATTTAATTGCAATTTGTTTATATTTTAAACAAAATAAATTTGTTTTTTTATATATTTCATATATTTTAAATATTGATTAAATTTAAATGTTGTTTTTATTAATTTTGATTTGAAAACAATAACAGCAAATTTAATTTACTCCAAAAATGATAAATCTGCTTGTTATAATTTTTTTATTAATTTAATTTTGTTTGCAATTAGTTTAATTTATTTCAATTTGTGTTTAATTGATAAATGCAATTGAAATTTAATAAATTTATTTAGATGGTAATTTAGTTAATTTTTAAAATAAACACAAACTTTAAATCGTCGTCGCCCATACGAACTTTTGTGAAACATTATCTTTTGTAGGGTGTTTTTTGAGTGCCTTTTTTTATTGCAGTGTATTTGCACTGCCTCTCGTGGGTATCTGTTTCATTTATTTAATCTAGCATTCGCACTTTATCATCATTTTTTATGGGCTTATCAGCTGCTGCCCGGCGATTACACAGCAAACAATAAGAAAAGTATTTACACATAATTAAAGCAAACAATTTAATCAATTTGCGCCAAAGAGGAACAATTTCTCAACTCGAATCGTAACAAATGAGAGAAACTTTTTGCCCAATTCCCCCCCGAATGGAAATATCCAAGAATATATAATATATAGAGAGAGATAGAGAGATGTATCTCTGACAATTGAGAGAGAACTACTATAACCGGTATGGGCATCTCTTTCGGCAACTGTATCATTAAACATTGAGCAGCCATTAACAAATTAGCAAATCATTTTAGCCAAGAGTTGCCACAGATACAGCCAAAGATTATTGCTGTTTTGACTTTGTTGGCATTTCCTCTGGCGTTTCTTATACCTTCACCCTAGGAAAACCGATGGGAAATTATGCTTGTTCCTCCTCTAATTGCCTATTGACAGCTCCAACTTGCCATTTGTCATTTAAAGTGATTAGGCCCGATTTGCTTGTTATACTACATTCAATTGCATATTGAATATAACTAGGTATTTGCATAAGCTTACCAGAAAGTTTGGATGAAATTTCTGAACTCTGTACCTAAAAAAAATTACAAAAGCGTTAATTAACTAAGATCTATAAGAAAAATATAAAAGTAATGGTAGTTGAAATCGTTTAAATTTTAGTTAAGAGCTAATTAAAATAAAAGTAAATTCATCTCCTAATTATACACCTCTCGCTGTCTGTCTCACTCACACTTTGTTTCCCTCTCGCTCTCTCTCTTGCAGGTAAGCATCGCCAGACACTTGCTCATCAAAGACAACATCCAACTAGGACAGCTGGATCTTGAGAATAAATAAAGCCAATCCGATTACAAGAAGTAAAAAGCAACAAATTATTCTAAGATGGGATTTTTCTTGATCAGATCTCGAAAACTGTATGAGCTACAGCAGCCATTTTTAGAATATAGGTAGGTGTATACCATGCGCAGAACAAGTTTATTTGAAATGTTAGATGCTACGCCCGCTTTACGCCCGAATCGATAAAAAACGCATAATAAGCGTAATATTGAATATAGAATGTTGGTATTCAGAATATATACCCTCTACCATTATATTTAACTATCCTAAAAAGCTAATTGAAATCGGTTTATAAACACTGAAGATATTGAGAATGAAATATTGCAGATTTTGTTTTGCTCGCTTTCTTACAGGGCGAGCATCAAAGCATGGTACCGACAAATAAGTAAAAAGAAGAAGCATTGCTGCTGCGCTACGAATGATATTGGGAAATTATATATTTAAAACATAGGGTGGGTGGGATGTTTTACAGTAGGGCGCGTCCGACTGATCGGCTGCGCCCTTAGCGGTTTGTTATAGTTCCCGTGCCCTGAGGTGTTTGTTGTGTTTGTTGTGTTGCTTGCTGTGCTTGCTTCCGTTTTTGTTATCGTCTGGTCACACAAATCGCCGTCATATGTGCGAATAAAATGCCAAACAAATTTACTTAAGCACACTGAGAGAAATGCATGAGCACAAAGCGCATATGCAGCTGAAATTAAGTTTGACTTTTCTTTAGTTTGCTGCTCGAATTGTGAGCATATTTTACGGTGTACGGACAGAGGTGTGTATGAATGAATGTGGGTATATGTTTAGTAGATATATATATGTATGTATATGTGTATGTGTATGTGGATGTTTGTGTGTATGTGTGCATGGCAGCTAAACGCCATGATAAATTAGTTGGATAGCCATTGCCTGCGTGTTTTGCTTATGTGAGTATTTTTTTCCCGTACTTTTTTTCCGCTGCACACTGGGCCATTTGCCCTTTTTTGCTGGCATAAAATAAACTTATTACTAAGAAAATTTGCTTTATTTATTAGAATTACCAATTATAATCGTTTTTTTTTTATAATAATATTCAACATAAAAGTTTGTTATGCAGAATATTTACTCTCTACTAGTATATTAAGCTATTCTAAAAAGCGCATTTAAATCGGTTAATAAACATAGAACTTATTAAGGAAACAATATTGCAGGTTTTCCCTAGCTTGCTTACTGTCAGCGCAGATACGCATAAAAAAAGCAAGATGAAGCATTGCTGCTGCGCTTTTGTATAACATTTTTGTAATATTTTAAAATGTTATTTAAAATAGAAATTTTTTTTATTGCAAAAAAAGGGAAAATGTTCCACTGTGCGCTGTTTGAGAGTTTTCCCCTTGGTCCTCGGCACGCTTTTCGCTTTTCTTGATGTGCGAGCGGCGCATTTTAAACGCCAACAGCTGACAGAAAACAAGGCACACACACACACCCACACACACACACACACGCACACACACGCACACGCACACACACGCCCGCTGTGTGTATGATAAATTAACATAAGATTAGCGATCAGCAGCAACAGCAAAAAGCAGCAGAAAAAGTGAAAAAAGAAATGAAAACAAAAATTAGCTCAGCGTAAAAACAAAACCAAGCCAACATAAAAAGGCACCCAGGGAGAGGGGTAGCGTGTAGAGGGAGGGGAGGGGGGGGGGAAGGGGAAGAGTGGCAAACATAAATGAATAATGTGCACTAAGCGTAAAACCCACATGAGAATTGAAATTAAAAAGACAATAGATAAAACACACGCACAGGCACCAGCAGGCAGGACAAACAGCCAGGCAGGACACAAGGGGAAAGGGGAAAGAGGGTGGAGAGAGGAGAGGGAGGAGAGAAGGTCAGCAAAAGTGAGCGAAAGGGGGCAGAAGGGGCAGAGCAGAGCAGCAGCAGTAGCTCGTGAGCATTGGGCGACTTTTGTGCTTTAAGTTCAAATCGTAAATAAATAAAAAAAATATATAAAAAAAATAAAATATATTAAAAACCAGTAAGGATGCGTCCGATCAGTCGCTTGCGCCCGACTGTAAAATATTCTGCAAACTACAATATTAAAAAATTGCGAATATCAATCAAACATTTTAACAGCAATGCTGCTTCTTACTGTTGTGTCTGTGCCAGAGAGCGAGCAAAACAAATCCTACAATATTGTTTCCTTAATAACTTCCGTGTTTATTAACCGATTTCAATGCGCTTTTCAGTATAGTTTTATGTAAGTGTAGAGCGTATGTATTCCGAAAAACAACCTTATATGTTCAATATTACGTTTGTTGTGCGGTTTCTATCGATTCGGGCGTTAAGTGGGCGTGGCATTCAATATTTAAAATAAATTTGATCTGCGTATTGTATACACCTAGCTAAATTCGAAATATGCTTGCTCTAGCTTTTATAGTTCCCGAGATCGCTTCGACCTAATCAAGAGAATATATACTTTATGGGGTCTACCTTTCCTCCTTCTGCCTGTTACATTCGCACAAAGCTATTAAGCCTATATTTATTCATTTTATGGGTACGGGGTATAAAATGGAACACAACGAATATGCCAACTGTCACTAAAAGCAGTAAAACGACAGAGCAAGATATACAGATATATAAATATATATACAAATATATATAGTATAGAGAGAGTCCCCATGCACCTCATTAAAGCAGCAGATATCTGTATCCCTCTGCGTGTGCCGGGCAATTACTTAAGTTTCATTTGATAAATATTTAAAGCATGGCTTGGATTTGAATTTAACAACAAGCCAGAAATTAATGCTTTTTAATTATTTAATATTTACAAACACGCTGACAAACCAATCATTAAATAAGTATTGCTAATTATCGGCAAAATTAATTAAATAATAGAGACTAACAATATAAATAAATTCTAACAGCAAATATAACATTAAAAAAATATTAATCTTAATATGAACATAAATTATTAATAAAATAATGGAAATAAATAAATAAAATCAAATACAAAATGAGTATAAAATAAAAATAAAATTTAAAAAATTAAAATAAAATTAGATTTATGAAGTAAAATTAAATATAAATAATTTTCTGTTTTGTTAATATATATAAAATTATTTACTTTATTATTTTATGGTTTACTATTAAAAATTTTATTATAAAATTAATAAAAAAAAATGCTTGAAATCAAATCAATAAGCAATAAAAATAAATATATAATTAAATCTAAATAAGCTAAAATTAAATTAATTGTAAAAAAATGTAAATACGTTAAAATTAATGAAATCAAAATTATGAAATAAAAAATTATAATAATAACAATGAAAAATGAAACTAATGATAAAAATAATAATGATAATAATAATGATAATAATAATGATAATAATAATTGATATATAAATAAATATTGAATACAAAATAAATAAATGAGTTTCCCCATCTGATTTTATTCTTCCATTCTCCTTCTGTTTCTTCATCTTCTGCTGCCTCTTAATTTTAATTTGCATTTTGATTTTGATTTTCATTGTAATTTTCATTTTAATTTTCATTTTAATTTTCATTTTGATTTTCATGTTAATCGATGCTCGCCCGCATATTGAGAACTTGTCGCGTTTTCTTTAATGTTAATGTCTCGCATCGCATGCAGATTTCAAGATATTCTTCGCATATATATATATATATATATATATATAGTGTGTGTGTGTGTGTGTGTGTGTGTGCTGTATGTGTGTCAATGCCAAAGGTGGCGTAGTGTGAAATCTGCATTTCCTCAGGGTTCCATTTTAATTATAACCCGAGCACCACAATGCCGCAATGCATGCAATATCAATAAACTGCCATTATATTGTACTATGTTGTATCTAACACACAGAAGCAACACAACAAAGCAACAAAACAACAAAAAATATGAAAAAAAAAAAATCAAAAATAATGCCTCAAATCGATTTTTCACGTGTACTATTTGCTTATCAAAATTCAGCTATGGGAAATTTCCTATGTAATTTTATGCAATGCATGCAAATGGTATTGTTGCTCTCTTCTTCTCTCCCCTTCCTTTCTCTCTCACATCTTTTCTCTCTGCAATTAGAATAAAGAAATGCATTTTTCATGTTCTCTCTCTCTCTCTCTCTCTCTCTTTCTCTCTCTCTCTGGGGAAAGTTGAAGTTCTGCCTCAGTGCAATGATAATTTGAATATAGTTAGCACAGAAAAAAGTTTAAGCACATTTGCTATTTGAATATTTTAATGGCACACGACTGTACTTGATTTTCTAGATCAAGTTTCTTTTAGAAACCACCCTAGTGTTAGGCATAGGGCTGCAAAACAATCGATAGTACGTAATAAAAAATCATCGATATGTCAAACAAATTATTTTTATTAAATTTATTGCATTGTAAAATAATGCAATAAAATCTAAACATGACGAAATATGTAGATTTAAAGCCAATATGGGGAAATTATCACTCATTAGGGGAAAAAAGCCAATTTTATTAAACTTTGAATGCGTATAACTTTATCAAAACCCAACCGATTTTCAAGCGGTGTGATTTTTTCTTCATCATTTGAGTTAGACATTCAAATTTAAGTCAAAATTTAAAGACAAAAAAATTTGAAATTTTTGCGAAAATTTTAAGATATCCTCCTTAAAATATTTGCAATTTTCTGAAAAAAATTTGTTAAATTTTAAATTGTGTTTCAAAATGATGCAGAATAACCCTAAACATGAAAGTATTTGATGGAAAAATGTTGATTTTAAGGTCAATATTGTTATCAAGGGGTGTACACTGTATCCACAGCTCGCGCTGCGCGTAACGAAGATATGTAAGAGATAAATTGCTCGATTTTATTGATAGTTTGATTACCCCAATTGTATAAGATATTGCTTCTTTGGATTTCATTTCACTTCTCGGTGTGTTTTAATTATAGTAAGCTTGTTAAATGATTTCCAATAAATTAAATTAGCACAATATGCTGCCATAAAATGCATTAAATGTGGCTTAAATCAAAAATCATACGCCAACGGCCATAAGCAAATATATTGTGCCATAAATGCACAGTGCGAAAAAACGAAAGAAAAACAAATACAATATAGTATAATAATTTAAACTGTTAATACTAGAAAAAAATCCAACTTTGTGCATTCAAATAATAATACAAAAAATTAAATAATTCGTATTTTTAATCAAGTTTCGTTGATGAAATCTCTTGTTGTTTTTACCAAAACCCAATTGAAAATGGTCTGTTTTTTCGCCAAGTGTATGGGCCATGACAATTTATGCATGAATTGCGTATAGTATATTTGTATTAATTAATTGCCGTCAGGTGTAATAAAAGAACTAAGTGGAAACTAAAGGGATAAAGCAAAATATTTTATGTTTTTTTATGGCGCCACATAAACACACTGCGAGAAATGCTGTGCGGGTGTAAGTGTGAGTATTTGTAAGTGTGTGTGTGTATGTTTACAAAATCAATTAAAAGTTTTAATTGAAAGATTTAAGTGAAATTAAATGCGCCTCAGAAGCAGCAGCAGCAGCAGGAGCTTCATTTGCCCTGAGTTTTGGGAGGTGAGCATCCCAATTGAATTTGTCTCAGTTTCCGAGAGATTTGATTGTGCTAAAATAACTACAACTACAACAACTACAACTACGACAATGACAATGACAACTATTTTGCCAACAAACAATTTGAAGAGTTATTTTTGGCCAAGTTCTGTGCGGCTGATATGCTGATAATGATGCGATAAAGCCGCCAGACATCAGTCAAATGTCTTTGCCAAATGAATCAAATCATCAAGTTGACAGCTCCGCTGAAGGCACGAAGCCTCGGCTTTAATTACATAATTTAATTAACACAAACAGCGCACATTATGCCCATAAATATTTGATTTAAAGCGCATTTACGGATCAAAGAGATATACGGATTTTTATATAAAGATTTTCATGCATGTGGGAAACTGAACTTATCAAGACACAACATTCAACTTGTTGGCTTTCAAGCTAATTAAGAGCTTAATAAAGTTCAAGAAATTATGTAAATTAAATGCATTGAATCGAATTTATAAAAAATTTACATTTCTGTTGCATTTTAGAGACATTTAGATGTGTTTGCAGTTTATTTAAATCAATAGCAAACGTAAATAAATAAATAAATAGAAATATATTCACATATAAGAATTTTTAATCATAGATATAATTAATTTGTCGTACTTGTAGTTTTGTTTTCTCTTTGGTTTGATATTTAATAAGAAATGCAGAAATACTGCAATCAAGCTCCAAATAAATTGATTTTTATTATAATTAAAAATTAATTAATATACAAAAAATAATAAAATGTTTTTGATTCTTATAAGTATTTATATAAACTTATTTGAGTTTTTAATTTGCTTTATAAATTTGTATTTTTATACTTTTTAGACCCTTTACTTTAAAAAAGTAAAAAGGGTCTATTAGTTTAGTGCAAAGAGGAAATGTGTGTAACACCCAGAAGGAGGCGTGGCAGACCCCACAAAGTATATATATTCTTGATCAGGACGACAAGCCGAGTCGATATAGCCATGTCCGTCTGTCCGTCTGTCCGTCTGTCTGTCTGTCCGTCTGTCCGTCTGTCCGTCTGTCCGTCTGTCCGTCTGTCTGTCTGTATGAACACCTAGATCTCAGCAACTATAAGAGCTAGAGTCACCATATTCGGGATTCAGGTTCTCCTATTCAGTAAGCAGCACGAGTTTGTTTTAGATTTTGAATACCTCCCCCCCTTCCCCCGCAAACCGCGAAAAGCTGCTGTAGCCACAGTTTTGAAGCTATTGATTTGTAATTTGGTATTTAACTAGTTTAAGGCATTCTATATCGACGCTGTGAATTTTGTTTCGATCGGATAAGAAACAGCGAACATATGCCACAGACAATTTATCGCACTAGGCAGAGGGGGGGTGGTGTGCCTTGCATACGCGGGTAGCTTAGTGTGTGTGCGTCTCATTGTGTTTGTATGTACATATACTCAAAGTAAAGGGTCTCCAACGGTCGGTTACGTCCGACTGTAGCCTCCGTCCCACTGACCTGCCCCGTCCCTATATTTTTTAAATACTCTTATATATTTTTTGTTACATTTTATTTATGTTTTTGTCTTTATTTAGAACTGTTATTTTAAAAATATAACTATCAAATAATCCTTAAGTTGTAAAAAACAAATTGAAAGCTAAAATCAAGTTTTGTTTTATTTGAAAAAAAAAAAAAAATAGTTGAGTAAATACATTCAAATATATAAACAAATATATAAACATTACATATGAAATACTTTAAATATAAATGTTATGATAAATAAATATAATATATATAAACAATTATAAATAAATATAAAATATAAATACAAATATAAATTGTATATAAATATAAATTACAATTGTAAATAAAGTTTGAATAAAATAAATACTAATTATATTTATAAATATTAATCTAAATTGTTTTGAAATATAAATTACAATTGTAAATAAAATTTAAGTAAAATAAATATAAATTATATATAAATATAAATCTAAATTGTATATAAATATAAATTACAATTGTAAATAAAATTTGAATAAAATAAATATAAAATATATATAAATATAAATTGTATATAAAAATAAAATATAAATCTAAATTATATATAAATATAAATCACGATTGAAATAAAATTAGAGTAAAATCATTATAAATTGAATATAAATATAAATTATATACAAATATAAACTCTAAATATAAATTATATATTAATTAGAATATATACTTGAATTAAAATTAAATTCAATTAAACTTCAAATCTAGGGCAAATTTCTGACCATGTGAAGAAAGTGTTATTAAAATTTCATTCGATTTAAAATGCACAAATTTCTAATATTCCGAAAAGCAATTTGCTTGAGGTTTTCTGTAGGAGGGGGAAGTTGCATGGTCACACTCGAACACACACACACTACACTGAGCGCAAAATGTATGCAAACAGCCATTCGGTCAAGCAATTAAGAGCTCAAACTGGCTAAGCCGGCAAATGGATCAAATTGTAAAGGCAATATGCAAAGTTGGCATCAAAAATACCGAATAAAATAAAATCAAACTTAACATGTCAGAGATGTGATTGGACTTGTTGTTGCTAAGAGATTATGCCCCACACAAATAAATAAATAAACATGAAAGAACCAACAAAAAAACACAAAAAAAAAAACGAGAACCAATTTGAAGAGCTATGAAGACCTCAAGCTAAAATAAAATATATAGAGCAGGGAAGCTGTAGACAGTCCCGACTACCAGTTACTCCGTGTGAGCAATAAATTTCGATTTGAGAGGCATTTAGTTTATTTATATAAAACAACATTTAGTAGCTCTGGAGAATTAGGCATTCAATTTATGTTCCCCATAAAATTAGAGCCCAGAATTAGGCATTCGAAATTTAGTTTAATAAAATCATTAACTTGAGATTTAGTAAGACATTAAATTGAAATTTATTAGCAGCTATATACAGCTATATAGCTCAGTTGATTCATGAACAAAATGGAAATTTCAATCGTTCTATTTGAATACAAATTCCACTTGATTGTGCTATCAAAATTTAGTTGGGAATTTACAATATATTAGCTATATTATCTAATTTATTGCCGAGAAAAACACAACAAGATTAAAGCGCAAGAATATTATTAAAATTTAATTAGTTCCTGGGATCGTAATTATTGTAGGGTAAAATATAAATTATAAAATAAAAGTTATTTGTCGATTTTTATAAACAAAATTAAATAAAAACTTGTTTAACATTTTTATTAAAAAAATGGAAAAATTAAAGTTATTTTTAAATATTTATAAATTTAAGAACTTAAAATTAATTCTAAAATAAATATTGGAAATAAAAGTTGTATCCTTTTCCTATCATTTTAAGCAGTTAAAAAATAAGATATCTGTTTTATTTGGTCTTAAATTTTTTTAAACTCATAATTATTATTTGCGATCCTTAATTATTTCTATAGAGTTGTCTATTATCTAAGCTAAAACAATGAACCTATGCGGAACAGTCGGACGCTACTTACCGTTGTGACCAGTAAACATTAGTTCTTTTAGAAGTAGCATTTTAAAATTGCAAAATACTTAATATTAAGCTCATGTTTTTAGAGGATTCGTACATAGATTTGTCTAAAGTCCGTAATGTCCCACTGATCCGCTGTTTGTGCGAACAAACCCTGCCCATTGGTATGCCACGTGCAGGGTATAAATCCCGAGTTTAACATGTGTGCATCAAAAAATGATATACTATACAGCCATAAAGCACCAACACCTGCCCGTGTACAATAGTACAACTGTAAAAAGCTTAGCAGCAAGATTACAAAATGGAACACTCCGGCACTCTGGAGCTGACGGGTTGACGTATGGGTCTAGCCACTAAGTGGGCTTCTCGATGTGTCCAGGCAACGGATCCACGTAACCCCAAACCCCCCAAAACCCCCAAAACCCCCAACACCACAAACTGACGGCGGGAATACAATTGTCAAGGCTGAAGGTAGAAAAAAGAAACAATAACAAGCGGAGCAAGAAGCAGGGGAATAATGGGAACAGGCGGGAAACGAAGGGGCTCAGGCAGGAAAACCGTATAACATAGTTCCATAGAATACAAATATTCCTGTAGACAATTGACATTTGCCATAAGTTTCAAATAACATTCTAAATTGTTTACAATTTCAGCTTTGTTTGCCAAGCGTTATAACAATAGTTCCTATGCGCTTGAACTTAACTGACAATCGAGATGTTAACCAGCAATTTAAATATATAAATATTCATAGAATCAGAGAGCGAGCGAGTCAAAATCTGGAATATTGTTTCCTTAATAACTTTCATGTTTGTAAACTGATTTTTATGCACTTTTCAGAATAGATAAACATAATAGTAAATAACATATATTCCAAATAACAATCTGCCATGTTCCATATTACGCTTGTAATTCGGCTTTTATTGATTTGGGCGTAAAAGGGGTGTAATATGCAACATTTACAATAAGCATGATCTGCATGTTGTATATATCTAACTACATTCGAAAAATGTTTGTTCTAGCTCTTTTAGTTTCAGAGATTTAGCTAAAATCTCACTTTAATATTAATTCCATATTCTGTATAAAATTCGCTTGGTTTTGCTTAAATTTCTAAAGCTTATTTTTAATCCTTCTATTGTTTTGATTTGTATTTTGTCCTATCTATGTTTTTCTTTACAATTTCATTAAATTGGAATACTATTCATATTATTTTCTATTTTATTATATTATATGTATTCTAATCTATACCAAATGCTTTACCATTGTCTATTCTACATTATCCTATCCATTTTTTATACAATTTTATTCCATTCCTTTCCCATTGCCTAATTGTTTTTATCATTCTAAAAAAACTTTATGAAAATGAAGATAGTTTTGCTGTTCTCCTGACAATTCCAACAGCATAAAACCAGAAACTTTCGTGTCAAAAAACGAATTCTAAATTCTAAATTCATGCTCTATATAGCATGAATTTCCCATACCATAAGATGCGGAACTCTCGTGTTTCCATGTGCTGACCACATGTTGCCTCACTCACTGTCACTCACTCCTCCCTCTCTCTCTCACACACTCTCCCTCTCTCTCTCGCTCTCTCGATCGATAGCCGCATGCAGATAATACAGAGCATTCATAATTATCGCACTTGCTGTAACATGTGCTTATCAAATATGCACTAAAACAAACAGCAAAAGGGACAAAAAAGGAAAATTAAATAGAAAAACCTAAAAAGGAGCAGCATTAACTAAGGCTAAAAAATATGCACTGAGAGAATTCTGAAGAAAATCCAACATCTAAATTTATATTAAAGCATAATTTATTTATTTAATTTTTTTTTAGTAAATTAATTATTATTTAATTAAATAACAATAATTATTATTTTATTTATGGCATTTTTTACTTATTCGGTTTTTTATATTCTACTTTTTTATTCACGTAATCTTTTTGTTTGTTTTAATTTTATATTTAGCTATGTTACTTATCAGTTTTTTTTTTATTTATTTCGTTTTTTTATTAATTGTTTTATTATTCAAGTTTTTTATTTACTTAGTTTATTGTTTATTTACTTTTTATTTTTTTACGTTTTTATTTATTTATTTATTTTTTTATAATTAATTTATTGGCATACATTTGCTTTATTGCACATTTCTTTATTATTGTTTTATTTATTATTTATTTATTTATATATTTTTTATATATAAATTTTTATTTTAAATTATTATTTAGTTTGTTATTTATTTTGTCATTCTTTTATATTTTACTTTGTTAATCTTGAAGAGTCTTTAATAATTTAAAAATATTTTATTTAATTTTTATAAATTAAAAATATTTTATTTTAAAGTATTTCGTGGCTTTTGACTTTAAAATAACGCCATTTAAGTTCCAATCTTAATCCGATGGTTTTTAAAGTTGGAGCATTCTATGATCAAATTTGATCTATGTAAATAAGTTTTTGTCTCAGTGCATAATTTGCAATCATACTTTGCCATATCGTACTATAACATATCCTAGAGGACATGGTATAGTTTGCAATATACCCTACCAAACCATCTCATATTATACCATGCCATACCATGCCATACCAAATCATGCCATACCGTGCCATACCAAACCATATCATACCAAACCGCATCATACCAACAAATACTACTATGCCATATCTACCTGAGCTCTGACCTTAGCTACCTGAGCGCTGTCTAGAGAGCTGCAGATGGAGAGAGAGTGAGAAAGAGAGAGAGAGGGAGAAACAGAGAGAGAGAGAGAGAAAGAGAGAGAGAGAGAGAGAGAGATAGCCTGTGAGATATGTCTCTTTCTATGGCCAGAAGCCAGCCAAGCGTGCCAGGGGTCCGCTCTCCTCTCCTCTCTCTCCTCTCCTCTCTCTCCACTCCACTCTCTCCTCTCCTGACTCTTCCCTCTCCTTGTCCATAGCTCTTAGCCCTCTCTATATCTCTTGCTGGTTTGAGCTCTATTTTATTGTTTGGAACCCGTACATTAAGCCAACGTGGCCAGCTGCTGCCAGTAAATGTTCTATATACATACATATGTCTGTCTGTCTGTCTGTCAGTTTATATATACCACATACATGTCTATATGTCTATATGTATGTCGTGTTGTAGCTGCTGCCAAAACATCTGCTTCAATTCTGTGCCTAGCCACAGTTTCATTTTCCTTTTCCTTTTCCTTTCATTTCCATTTTCACTTGCATTCGAATCAAGCGATTTTTGCATTCTCAGATGCTGCATATTATTAGTAAAAAAAAAAAAAGAAACAGAAAGAAGTAAATTAAGAATTAAAACATTTCATTTAAAAAATAAAATAAAAACAGATAATTAAAAAAAAAAAATATTCTTTACAGAGTTTTTAAATAATATTTATATTCTTTGGTGAAATACAAATATTTTTAATTACCATATACATATTTAATGCTATATAAATATGTTTTAAATTAAAATTTTTTAAATTTTGCTACGTTTTAAAAATTGTGACTTTTACCTTAAAAATGCAGACAAAAAACCCCATTTTTGCATCCATAATCCGCAAGGTTTTATTTTTGTTTGTTTTGTATGCAAATTTTTAGCATAAAAACCGTTAAAAACAGATTAAAAACTGGCAAATATATTTTTGCAAATTTTTTTCAACGCTTATTATTGTTCAAAAACTCAGCTTTAAGCTGTTGAAATTGTCACAAAAATATTATGCATTTTTTGCCAATTTTTTGACGCTTGTTATATGAAAAAACTAGGATTTCAGACGTTGAAATTGCTTTTTTTTAGCGCTAAAAAAGCTAAAGAGTATGCAAGGGTCATGCTCTATTTAAAATCGTTTGACTGTTTAAATTTTAGTCAAGAGTTAATCGAAAATTCCGTATGCCAGGCAGGCAATCAAAAGTAAATTCATCTCCTAATTATACACCTCTCGCTGTCTGTCTCACTCACACTTTGTTTCCCTCTCGCTCCCTCTTGCAGGTAAGCATCGCCAGGCACTTGCTCATCAAAGACAACATCGAACTAGGACAGCTGGATCTTGAAAATAAATGAAGCCAAGCCGAAGTGTGTGCGGACTACGTGTGTCTTTCGGCGACATTGGATCATCAAACAGATGAGCCGGCGCACAGTGGGTCAATAGGCGAGTTTGGGATGCCAAAAAATCATAGCTTTCAATTTGAAAAGCTACAGACTTTAAAATGATATTCTCCTGATTCGGATTTTTTTTTGTTAATATTCATGAATATTTTCAAGTATAATAATGAGGTATAATTTTTACTATATTGATATATTGATATATTGATATATTTTCTCTCAAGTGTCGAATATTTACGTTACAGAGAAATTGTTGGGTAACGAATAGCAAATACTATGTTGAGATATATTTTTAGAATACGTTGAAAGTTCTTGCTTGCATAACAATTTTTGTTATATCTATTTAAAGCTTAGCAATATTTCTAAAAAATAAAAAGCTACATAGTTCGAAAAAAAACACAACAGACAAATTCCATTTTTTTAATATTCCAGAGCAAAAAAAAATATTTTGCAACTTTTGTAAGCTATAACTTTCAAGCCAATTAGCCAAATTAACTAAAATTTTGGTTCTATCCGTTCTATTTTTTTCTCTTCGAGATGGAAATAATTTTATCAAGAAATTTGTTATAGCGCAAAATCATTTTTGGCTTGTCAAATTTAGCGAGAATGCAACCACTGTGCGGCGCCTGTCTGGACGAGGGGCAGAGCAGAGCAGGGTTGCCATGTAAGGCATGTAAACATTTTTAAATTTGAATTACGTGCCCGGGTTACCAAGTCGGCGATAGCTTTGACTTTGGCTCTAAAGTAGCTAACAAAAATATTGCAAATGAGCAAATGCAAAACTTTCACTTGGGCGTAACGCGAGCTGTGGCACAGGGGGCTGCAAGCTGGGGGCGTGGCAGTAGATGGAGTAACAGCTCATGAGATTTTTTACAGACGCGTCTAAAACGCCAGAGGGCCTCTTAAAGATGTGCTCGATTTGCCAGCTAGGAAAGCCTGGCAGGCACGATTCAATAGAGAGCAGAGAGAGAAAGTTTCTGCGAAGGGGAAGGGGGAAGAGGGAGAGTGATAGAGACTCCCTAAGAGACAAAGGGGCAGCCAGAGAGGCGAGAGAGGAAGAGCGGCAGAAGCAGAGTGAGAATGAGAGTGCGAAAAACAGACACGTTAAAAGCGCTGTTGCCAAATCAGCTTGTTTCCCGTCAAATCTGGCTGATTTTTTTAAGTGCATTTGCTAGAAAAATAGTGAAAAATTTTGCAGCTTTTTCCTAAAGAAACATTTCTAGATCTGTTGTTTCTATATTGATCTATATTTGGTCTAATATTTTTAAAATAAAGCCAAGTATCATATGCAAAAACAATTATAGTATTATGCAATTGAACAGTTTTTAACTGTTTAAATTTGTTACACAAAAGCTTCAAAAATCTGCAGAATAACCTAGCTGTTTTCTGGCTTTTTTTATAGTTTTTTTTTTTAGCTTTTTATTGTCAAAGAAAATGCGCATCACTGGTCAAAAGGCAACTGTCTTGAGTTGCGTCTTTTGATGGCAGCGCCGCTGGCGTCTGTAACTACGAGCTGCGAGAACTTGAGAAATATCCAGAGATAAAGGCAGGATAAGGGCAGGAGAGCAAGAGAAAAATTACAAAATTTATTAAAGTGTTAGAGCTAAAGCCAAACCAAAAAAAAAAAAAAAAAAAATAAAAGAAAAAAGCAAGAGTTAAGAGCCAAGACTAAGCAATGCGCACATCAAATGTAATTGACTCGGAAATGCAAGATAAATGTGTGAAAAATAAGCAGATGAACACTGCCAAAAAAGAACGACGAAGTATGCAATTTCATTGAAATGCGAATTTAAATAATGATTATGTTACAACTAAAGCTAAACGTACTAAAACTAAATTTAGTCATATATAAATTCAAAGTAAAATGTTTTTATTAACATAAAAATTACATAATTGCTAAAAAAAATTGCTAAAAAAAAAATTCATAAACGAAATACAAAATGAATTTAAATAATAATAAAATAAATGTAATAACTAAAACACTAATATATAAAGAATACAAAATTATAATATTATAATCTGAATATTTAACTATCTAAAAATTAAACTTATATTTAAGTTCAAATAATATGCTCATTTTAAAAATAAAATTTAAATTTTTTAATATTTGTGAATGAAAAATTATATATATATTTTTAATTTTATTGCATAAATTCAAATTAAAAATTACTTTTCTTTTTTTTTTCATTAGTGATTGAAAATAAGAATTATTTTTCATATTTTAGAATACAATTTTTTGTTATATTCGTAGATCACGAAAATTTATTTAAATTTTTAGTATTATGTATTTATTTTTAATATAGAGGAGTATTACAAAAATACATAATATATGCATATCAAAACTTATTTACATTCCATTTTTGTTTTATATTTTTATAAAAAAAATTCAACATAATTTTTATGTTCTGTTCATGTTGAAAAATTTAAATAAAAAGTTGTATGTTTAATTTTGTATTTTTATAATATAATAAATATATTTACAATAAGAATTTTCGGATATAAATTAACAAAAAATATAATATATAAAAATTTAAAATAAGAGTTTGCTATAAATATTTTATTCGTTGCTGTCAATATTGCTTGATAAAAAAATATATAGAAATTCACCCTGATTTATTTGAATTTGCGTTGTATTTTCTTATCGATGCTTTTGTCTGCGTTGTGCGTCATCAAATTTTAGCATCGCAGTTGCAAGTTTCCATCTTATTGCCACTCGCAATTGATTCTGCGGGGCAGACATAGAGCTACAGTGGTGCATAATCCTAAACCACCACCACCACCACCACCATCAAACACACTATTGCCATTACCACCACCATTAGCAAACACCACCAACACACGTCTCCCCCCTTCCCCCCCCTTTCCACCTCTCCCCCCTCTGGCAGTCTCTGCACTTTATTAACCCTCGGAAATGCCACAGAGGCAGCGACGCGTCGGCGGTTGCATTGTGCAAACCGAAGCAAGACTTCAAGAAGCAGAGAATGCGAAATAACAAAAGTGAAGTACAAGCAAATTCAAACACACACCAAAAAGAAAAAGAAAACGAAAAAGAAAACGAAAAGGGAAAAAGAAAAACAGAATGTGCCCCCAAAAGCAGCTGCCACATGTAGTACTTATGATGAGTTGATCAGGCGCAACACTTGGCATTTGGCTTGGGCCAATGCGAATCGCAACTGGCGCTACAATCAGTCAAAAAAGCTGCGAAAAATAATCAATTTTTGCGAAAACTAGTTAAATTTTTTAACCGACTTTACGAAAATACATATTTCACAACTGTTTTCTTTTATTGTTAACAGAAGTTGTTAGTAATTTCTTATGGAATTCCAACAGCTATTTGATAAATTTGTTGAATCAACCACTATTTTAATATAATAAAAAAAATTTTATTAAATAAGTAAATAATAAAAATTTAAATAATTAATTAGTTTTCAAACAATCAATGAATAAATAATAGTTAATAATTTAATAAATAATAAGTTAATAAATAATAATAACAATAAACGCTCAAAGGACTACAGTCAAACGTAACCAACCATTCCCTACTCTGCCCAATTAAGCAAATTGTCTGTTGCATATCTGCGTTGTTTCTTATTCCTATACATTTTTCACAACTGTTTTCTTTTATTATTAACAAAACTTGCTAGTAATTTCATATGGAATTCCAAAAGCTATTTGATATATGTATTTGTTGAATCAACTCCTATTTTAATTTAATAAAAAAAATATTAAATAAGTAAATAATAAAAATGTAAATAATTAATGAATAACAAAATAATCAATGAATAAATAATAGTTAATAATTGAATAATTAATAAGGTTATAATTAATAACAATAATAATAAGAAAGGACTGCAGTCGAACGTAACCGACTATATTCTTCTCTGCCCAATTGCGCAAATTGTCTGTTGCATATCTGCGTTGTTTCTTATTCGATTGCAATGCAATTTAAGCAGTGTTGCAGTATGCCATGGACTACATTCCAAATTACAAATCTTAATGCTTGGAATTGTGCTACGCATAGAAGGAAGAAAGTTATTAAAATAAACTTAAGTTGTAGTAGAACCTAAATACCAAATATGGTCTCTCTGACTTTAATAGATGTTTTTGAAAAGAATAGAATAAAATAGAATATAGACTTAAAAATACTGGAATCAGATCAAGCTTAAACTGAATTCATAAGACGACAATGAAGAATATATCGATTTAGAGTCAAAATTAATTTTTGTTGGCTTTTTTTTTTAACAATTTTTCTATCTGTATATGTCTTTTTTGATCAACTGATTTTGAGACTGATACTTAAGATAATTATTATATTAAAATTATTCTAATTATAATATTATGCTAAGGAATTTGTTTTCAAAATAATTTTTGCGCAGCTTGCAGCCAAAAGTGAACAATTTGGTCAGACTTTTTGGTTTTTAGTGCTTGTTTTAAGCGGATCAAATTGCAATTGAAACAGTTATGGCAATTTCAATTAAAATATATATGTATAGGGTTTATATATATATCTATATATATATATATGTGGTTTCTATGGAACTGCAAGTGCTGCCAGCTTTTGCTATAGCGCAGTGAAATTTCCAAGGAATATACATCAGAATTGTATGCATCGAATGGTCTGGCTGAGGAGGAAGAAGGGGTGGGGTCTGTGGGTAGTAGGTGGTTGCAAGGCGCATTATTATGGCATTGTATTGATAGACAGAGAGAGAGATATATATAGAGAAAGAGAGATAGAGAGAGAGAAAGAGAGAGAACGAGAGAGAATGGAAGGGAGATGGTGGTTATGCCCCATACCCAGCTGGCCAGGGCGATTGAAAATGAATGAAATTTTATATGCGACTACAATCTAAATGAGCGAATGAATGAGCGAATGAGCGAATGAATGAATGAATGAATGAGTGCATGGCTGAATGAATATGCGAATGAATAGCCAAGGCAAGGCATGTGTCAGACTGCATGCTCTCTCTCTCCCGCTCTTCCGCTCTCTGCTTGGCTTCTTTTGTTGTTATTTCTTTCTGTTTTTTTGTTTTTTTGGAAAGGAAACTGGTCCTTGGGGGCGGCCCAATATGTTGGCCATTTTCAACACTGTCGAAAAGTGTTGTGGGGGTGCGTGATATCAGCCAAAACCGGTAGCGACTTTATTACAACAAAAACAGCTAAAACTCCCAGACGATTTCAGTTCCAGTTTCGTTATTTGTATACCCTGTATACAAGAAATGGGTAGAAACGGGGCAGGAGGCGTGACAAACAGCATAAAGTATATATTTCCATCTTTTATTCTAAATGAACGTTAAGATCTCGAAAATTATAAGAGCTATAGCAATCATGTTTAAAATTTAGTTAGATATACACCATACGCAGTTCACATTTATTGCAAATGTTGGATGCCACACCCCCTTTAAGCTCGAATTGCTAAAAATCGAAAAACAAGCGTCATATTGAACTTAGAGGGTTGTTATTCAGAATATATGCTCTCTATAAATGCATTTATTTATGCTGAAAATATAATTGAAATCGGTTAAAAAATACAAAAGTTATCAAGCGTGTAATATTACAGATTTCAAAAAAAGGAGGAAGAATATGCATTGCCTCTGCGCTTTGTATAATATTTAATAAATATTATTTGAAAATAGGGTATGCTACAGTCGTGCGCCTTCGACTGATCGACTTGGGCCATTCTGGTTTGTAGCTTGCCCGGTTTGCTTTTGATACAAACCCAAAATTCGATTTGGATGCCGGCTAATGCGAAATTTGTATGCAGGCCAAACAGTTGGCCATTTCTTTTGTTTTTTTTTGTTTTTGTTATTTTTTTTTTTCATTGGTATGGAGCTGAGGCAATTGACGCTAGAGGAAATAACAATCAAATTAAATGGCATCCAGTGCTCCTACAGGAAATTAGGAATGCGCCTATTGCCTGTCACTGTTACGCCCCTTTTGCTTCTGCCTTTTCCCTTTTGCTCTTTTGCTCTCTGTCTGATTTGCCTCCTGCGCTTTATGCCCCAATCTGCTTCAATCTCTCAGGCGAAAAACAACTGGCGATTGCTGCTTTTTAACACTTTCAGTGCATAAATTTTCTTGGGCATTTTATTGACTTAATTTGCTGGGCGTGAAAAAAATAATGAAGCAGCCCAGCCACACATACTTACGCATATATACTATATATAAATATACATATATATATTTCAGTTGTATGTGTGAGGCTCTGACAATGAGCCCGCACATAAAAAAGGGTTTACATTTGGTAGCTCGCATATCACATTTAAATGAAAAACTAATTTAAAATGTCATAAAAAACCATTGCCGGAGCTCTACCTCTTAAGCCGCTCAACTTCATAACATAAATTTTGGTAACCCCCCCCGACCCCATTTCCCCAAAAGAAAAACGAAAGCATTATAAAAATTGTCCTGGAATTTCATTAATAACTTTATTTTTCTTTATATTTATTATAGTTTTTATTTGCAGCTGCAGAGTTTTATTTGTCAGCATTAATTTAACGCATTTTTTTGCTGAAATTTCGCAAGCTTTAAATAATATTTACTCACATATACTCTTTAGTTCCGACTATAAGCGGTAAAAAATTAAATATTTTGGTTGCTTAACAGCAGAATTGTGATAAAAATCAAAGTTTGAATGAAAACAACATTTTTCAATCAATTTTAGCGATATGTGAAAAAACTGCCCTCCAAGGTATGCAACAAAAATATGCATTCACTTATTTCGCTACAAAATCGAAACTATTTTCACGAAAACAGCTTAATTTGGTGTTCTAGCAAGCCAATAATAGAAGCTAAACATGCTGCTTATAAGGTTTTCCGATCAGTGCTGCTTATTAAAAGTTATTTATAAAATACAGCTGAAATTGCGTTGGCATAACTGGAAAGGTTTACAATAATTTTTAAGTAAATACTCGCATTACATTTCAAATATTTCGATAACGATAAGAGCTCTGCAAACGTTGGGTTGATTTCACTTTGCTATAACTAAAATGCTGACGCGTACATTGATTTGAATGAAATGTGACGTTACTTTGATTCATAACCTGCCACAATTTATACTTTATATCAATACAAAGATAAGAAAGGCTTATGGGTAGTAGATTAAATCGTAAAAGTATTCATGCTAGAAACCTTGGCTCATTTTAGAGTTATAACTTATCAGTTGAGAAAAATAGAGCATGATAATGTGCTTAAATTAATCTTGTTTTGTTGTAGAATTCAAGCACAAATCGGATTAGAATCGGGAATGAATTCAGATTAATAAAGGCAAAATTAAAACAGATTAAGTTTAAATGGAGTGCAAAGAACAACTAAAATAGAATTTTTATTATCTGAAATTTTTTTATCTAAAAAAATACGATTTTTTTAAATCTTAAGAGTTTATCACAATGAATAGAGTAATTTTAGATTAAGAACTTTTTGTCCTTATTGAAACTTTGATACTAGAAATTCTTGATTCACTTACGATAAATTTGGATCTTCTCTCAGTGTAGATGTCGATAAATGCTGATAAACCCTATACACGCTGTTAACTTAACAGCCGTTTAACATAGGCCGCATGAAAAATTGCATGTCTTTAATTTTTGAACCTCGTTCCCAGCCAAAAATACAAAAAAAAAGTGAAAAGAAAAATGCGTTTTTTATGCGCACAAAATTACAAAAAGCTGTGTGCCTGCGTGCCAGCTGCCTAGGGTTGCCTTTGGGTGGCCCAGGGTGGCCCAGGGTGGCCTAGGGTTGCCTTCTGGATTGCAGTTGCCTTCCCAATTCTTCTTCTTCTTCTTATTCGCTGCCTCGACTGACGTGTTTACGTCTTGTGGTTGTCAGTTTGCCAGCCGAGGTGTCGGTGTCGGTGTCAGCGTCGGATATGGCCTCAACTGAAGCTAGTTATTAAGGCATAGTGCGTTCGTGCATACCCTGTAATTCTGCGCAAATGCTGAACAAGGTCAACCAAACATACAGACGAAAAATAGCAAAAACAGCACAGAAAACTAGTTTGAATCAGGCTTGATCAGTCGGACGCACCAGGCAGTAGATTACCCTGACTCTATATTTTAAATATTATTACAAATATTGATAAAATGTAAAAAAAAAACGCAGCAGCAATGCTACATCTTACTTTTTTGTGCAGGCAAAACCTTCTTTGCTTAATAACTTGAACGTTTATTGACCGATTTTAATCATAGGGATATATATATAATTGTCAAGGGTATACATATATTCCAAATAACAAAAGGTTTTATTTGATAAGGGCGTGAAGCAGGCGTGGCATGCAATATTTGGCATTAACTTGATATTTGTAGGGTATACATCTATGTATCCACATTCTGCATATGGTTTCTCTAGCTCTCAACATTTGCGAGATTTCCGCGTTTATCCCAAAGGTCAAACAGATATTTCGGATATTGCTCGTTGTGCCGATAAATAATGGGATCGGCCACGCCTACTTCTGCCTCTTAAATGCCTACGTTAAATACTTCGTTTATAGGGTATAAAAATATAAATGATTTTTATCGGCTCAAAACTTTTGGAGCTTTACATTAATTCAAGGCTAGAAAATAGGAAGAATACTTCGATTTCTGCTTGTTACACGTATGCTGAAAATACTTAAATTTACAGGGTATTTGTAGGCTGTATAATTTGAATTGTGGCCAATTCGACTTGTTGTGCTATTGGGGGTAGGCAGCTTCAGAAATGAAGAAAAATCGCATTATTATAGCATGCGTTTAATTTTGCTACAAACACACACACACACACACACACACATACAATACACACACACACACACACACATACAATACACACACACACACACACATGGCAACGTGATTGTTCTGCGTTGATTGCGTTCAAGTGGCGCGTCAGTTGTTGTTGCCCGTTTCCCGCTAGATTTTGCTGTGGGCTAAGGGAGTGGCAAAGGGGGCGGGGGGCGTTGGGCATTGGGGGTATTACGAGTCCATGGTTCGTGCTTCTATTCTTGAATCTTCAGCTGAATGCGGCTTCATTATGCTCCTCCACATGGCCGCTATCTGCGATGCTCGGCTCGTCTCTTTTATGATTTGCCTTGCCACTCATTTATTTATTTATTTTCGTTGTTGTCTTCTTCTTTTTCTACTTTTTTAAATGTGTTTTGCATTTAATTTTCCACACACGTGTGTGTGTGGGTGTGTGTTTGTGTGTATTCTGCACTTTCCCTTTCACATTTGGCATACGTGTTTCGCCCCTTTTGGCATTGTGCTGCCAAATTCGCTTTTTTACCGGTCAAATTTAACTGTTTTTGAAGTGAATTTTCTAGCGCTTTTTCTCAAAATTTTACTAAACTTATTTTAGATCTGTTGGCATTATTTTGATCGAAATTTGCGCATAACAACTTGAACTTAAATTAATTTAATCCCCAAAAATTCTATAATATGTCTATTAATCACATTCGATATTTCTGCGGTCATTTAAATAGTTAAACATAATGGAGAAATTGTAATTTTTTGAGTAAAAACTGTTATGCAAAACATAAATTTAAAAACCAGTAAGAACATAGCCGATGAGCCGGACGCAACCGACTGCAAAATATCCTTCAAAGCAGAAAAAAAAAAAAATTTTTTGCCCTTCTCATTTTTTGCTTTTATTCCATTCAAAATTTTTTTAAAAATTAACTCTTTAAAATTTCTGTCAGCTACAGTTGGATTTGGGAGAATTAGAAACCAACTGAAGCCTAAATTTAAGGAAATTTTTGGGAAAACAATCTAACAAGTATTTAAGTAAAAATTTTGATCATAATTGTTGAGGCATGGCTTTTAAAAATATTAAGAATAACTTGTCTGTTTTCTGGCCTTTTTTCTTCAAAATTTGGTTAGCTTTTGTGTTGCTTTTGCAGTTAAAAACAGCAAATTGGCAACACTGTGGCAGACACAGACAGCCGCAGACATCATCAGCAGGCAACTGGCAAAAGGGGAGTGGAAGTGCAGGGAGGGGGCAACGGGGGTTAAGCTATTGGTGGGGCGTTTAGCTCCCTGATGTTGGGTGGTTGCAACGGAGATCATTAAACGGGTCGTCTAGACTTTATTCTGTGGCGTTGATTGACAGCTGCCTCGCCAGTCCCCTTAATGATGCTCTTATCTGCACTCTCTCTCCGTCTCTCTCTCTTTCCCGCTGTCTCTTGCCATCTCGCTCTTGCGAGATATATGTATATATATATATTCTTTGCGGATTTTGGGCACTTTGTCATCGCTTTTTATGGGCGAGCGCTTCCTAAATTGTTTGACAAGCGTGCGAGGTTAATTGGCAGGCAAATCTTTTGCGACTGTTGCATACCTTGAGGCGCACTCTCAAGGCGCACTCTCCCCCGCTTCCCTCTTTCCCCACCAAAAAAAGAGAGGAGGCTCAAGCAGCGCGCTTAATTTGTTGCTTTTTATGTGATCTGGCAGCTAGAAGCCATAATATATACAAGTTATGATTCAGATTCAGATTCAGATTAAACATCAGATGTGTGCAAATTCTCACGAAATTATTTCACAAGATAAATGCGCATATTCAACAAAGTCAAGTGCCATATGTCACCTCTAGAATGTCTACAGCTCACTCCCATAAGGGAATTATGTTTCTAATATATGACCAGTAAAATTTCAGAGTTTGTTCAAATTTATGATAGCATCTAAATAATTAAAGCAACATTAAAATCTGACTTCGTTGAAAATTTATTTTAAGATTTGTAAACATTGTAAGAATTTAAAAAAAAAAACTGAAATTTTTAAATATAAAAGCGCTTTTATTTTTTTATTTTTTCTATTTTTTATTTTTTATAATTATTTAAAAATTTTGCAATACTACAAAGAACTTATAATTTACTTTTTATAAACGAATTTTAAAGATTTTTATGGCAGAAAGTTTTGCTTAAATTTTAACGACAAATGCAAAAAAAATAATTTGAAGATTATTTTTCAAAAATTTAATTCCATTTGTTTAAAGTGCAACAAGCCAAAACAATTGTTTTATTTTTGGTCTCCTCAGGGAGGTAATGTCTCTATTATAATCTGTGGCTCTTGGCCTTTTGTGTTAGCACGCGTGCTGTGATATATATAAATATTTCTCTTGGCCTTTTTGTTTTTGTGAACTGAAACCGCATAAACCGCAATGACAATGGAGCGTAAATGCAGTTAGATTAGCTTTTTTTCTATCATATTTCTTCATATTAACTTTCTATCCTCGGGCAATTGGCTTTGGCAGCACCATAAAGAAAGCGAAAAATAAAGCCAGTAAGGATGGGGCAGTCAGAAGAAAGGCTACAGTCGTATGTAACCGACAATGGGAGACTTTGTGATTTGACTGTTGCATATCTTCGCTGTTTCTTACTTTCTAGCAGCACCATAAAGTAATAATAAAAGCAGTAAGGACGGAGCAGTTAGGAGAAAGGTCACAGGCGTACGTAACCGACAGTAGAAGACTTTGTAATTTGGATTTTTGACTGTTGCATATCTTTGCTGTTTCTTACTTTCTATCCTCTATAAAGAAAGCGGAAAACAAAGCCAATATTGAAGGCGCAGTTGAGGGAAAGGCCACAGTCGTGCGTAGTCGACAGTAGGAGACTCTGTAATTTGGCTTTGTGTCTGTTGCATATCTTCGCTGTTTCTTATCTTAGCGTAACGTAATTCACAGCGTATACAAAGGAAAGCAAGTATCAAAAATCGAAAGCAAACTTGATCTGCTTACTGCTTAGGAAATCCTACTTTCCAAAAGAGTTTGCGAGATGTAGGACAGACGGATATGGCTAAATCGATTCAGCTAATCAAGAATATATATGGTGCCCTAACTTAATAGATCCTTTTATACATTTCCAGCGTACAGGGATCAAAAATGGAGCGAGGGGGCCAAGGTTGATGGACTGAGTGTATTGTACTCACAAATGGCAGTCACACACTCAGTCGTAACTCACATGAATACGAATAGGGGATACAATATACGCGAATGCGAATGTGAATACAAATACGAATACGCATACGAATACGAATACGAATACGAATACCTTTTGCCATTCACTAGGAGCATTTCCTGTCAATTTCTTCGTTTGCTGCCCGCAAAGTTTCGCACTTCCTGCGTGTTTCGCAACGTTTTTTATTTGCGTCCCTCAAACATTGCGACAGTTAATAATAAACGCAGCAAGTTGGCAGCCTCACACCTCACACACACACACACACACACACACACATACTCACACCTCTGCATTGCTTACAATAAAAAAATACAAAGTAAATGTAGGCGCAAAAGCGAATGAGCCCATAAAAATCCCAGAGGCAACAAAAAAAATAAAGAAAATAACAAAAAAAAACAGAAAAAAAGGAGAAAAAAATCGAAGTAAAGGAAAATATTGTCGTATAAAAGTCGAGCTAAATTTATACAGCACATTTCATGCGATCAACACATAAATATTATTATATATACAGTGCGTATACATTTATAAATATACATTTGCAGGTTTACCTTCCTTTGGGCCCCTTGTTTTCTCCTCGCACACTTCACGCTCTGCTCCTTCTTTTTTTTTTTTTATTATTGCGTCCGACCTCCTCATGTCCTGACTGGAATGTGCCAAAATTATTGACTTCTGCACTGCGCAAAATTTACGTTTTTTTCCCTTTCATAGCTTCAATAAAATAATAACTTAATATAGAAAATAACTATCGGAAATGATTTATTTATTGCTTATTTTATAAAGTTAAAAATGCAGCTAGGTCGAATTTTCAGGATTTTTCTAAACGTAATTTTTAACTTCTTGATGTTTCGCTTAAAAATTGTGCCATAAATCCATGAGAATTTAGTTCCACCTTTCTTTTTTTACTTTTCCCTCTTCTACTTTATTTACTATTTGTAAGATTTTTTTGTGAACGTTTTTTGGTGGAATTTTGATTTGTAAATTTTTTTGTAGAATTTTTCGAAGGTTTTTTTTTGTGAGATTTTTTTGTAAGAGTTTTTTGTTTTGATTTTTTTGTAAGATTTTTTTTATGGAATTTTTTTTTGTTTTTGTTTTAAAATCTCAATCTTTATTCTATAAAAAAAGCAGAAAATAGTTTATTTTATATTTTGTTTCAGTAAAATGAATTCGGACAACTTTTGCTATAAAGAATCTTTCAATTATTTATTTATTCTTTATTTATTTTATTTATTTTTTATCTATTTTCAATTATTTGTCGTTGTGGAAACTTTTTTCTATAAGAATTCTTGATTTGTTTTCTTCAGTGTTTTCTTCGCGAAAAATAAACAGAAATGTAGCCTGTTATTATGCGATACATATCGATAGATGTTCGATAGTGCGATGATATATGTGTGTATCAAAATATAAGCGCAGTTCTGGCCAGATCTTATCGCAATGCTGTACACTCGATATGTATCTATTAGACCTGCCTCAAAATCGAGCTGCAGAGGTGTGTGTGTGTGTGTGTGTAGTTGTGTGTGTGAGGTGTGTGTGTGTGTGTAAGTGTGTGGTGTCAGTGTGAGCGATAGGTGGATAACCACAAGGCAAATGCGTGTGTGGTACATACAAATTTGACGGCAAGCTTTTGCCGCACACAAAATAAATCGAGGAAAATAACGTTAGGTATGGGGAAGGAGGGCAGTGGCGGGGGCAGGGGGGTAAATTGAAGGGGAGCAACGAAACTAAACCTGACAGGGCGCAACCATCAAAAAAAAAAAAAAAAGAAAATACCAAAATAAAAAAAAAAACGAAAACTTGCAATGTCAATGGCTTTGCTAGAACTGGCAGAGGGGCTGAATCTACGCCCCTCCACCTCCCCTCCCCCCTCCCCTCCCTTGACTTACAATTGAGAGGCAAATGTGAATAAGGAAGGGGCGTGGCAAGGGGTGGGGCTGGTGGCAGGTTGGGGATTTTGTGGAAGACGCAGACATAGTCAAGGATGTCGATGACAACAACAGCAGCAACAATGACGGAAAGGCAAAATCAATTTGAATCGATAAACCGCAAACAGAGTGGGCGGCAAAAGGGGGCGTGCTGCCTAGAAAGGTGTGTGGAGGGGGGCTCTTGTGTGTGTTGCGGTCAGAGTTGCCGAATACGCTTTTTTTAGCGTCGAATCTGAATAGTTAAAAATTATGGGCAAATTTTAATTTTTGAAGTAAAAAAATTGCACTTTAATGCGATTGAAGAATTTGAAAACCAGTAAGAACGTAGCCGATCAGCCGGACGCAATCGACTGCAGAATATTCTGCAGATCAGAACAAAGGAAACAAGTTTTTCTCTTTTCGTTTTCTGCATTAATTTCATCCAAAAAACTTTAAAAAATTAAATCTCTAAAAATACTATGCCAGCTACGGTTTGATTTGGGAGATTTTTAAATGAGCTCGAGCCGAAATTTAAGGAGATTTTTTTAGTATAATAAACGCTATAAATGATCTAATATATATAAAAGTAATTTTTGAGAAAAAAAAACTTTCAAAATGTATGAGTTTGTGATCTGAAACTTAAGCATAATTTTATGTTTATTCTATTAGTTTTATTTTCAAGCTCTAACCAGCAAAAGACAGCTTTTTTTTGTTGGCTGAAAACTGGCAACACTGCACAACTTGTGATACAATGGCGGAAGCCTCGGGTTCAGCAAAATAACGATGGGCCATGTGTGAAGTTTGATTTGGCTGAGGCTTGCTTATGTGTGTGTGCGTGTGTGTGTGTGCGTGTGTGTGAGTGTGTGTGAGTGTGTGGCACATTAATACAAATGACTGTCACATGAGCGTCATAAAAATGATGAAGAGGCAACAACAACAGCAGCAAAAAGGCTGATCGTCGCCATCGTCAAATGATGAAGTGCACAAGGCACACTATGCATATATGTATGTGTGTGTGTGTGTGTATCTATGTGTGTGTGTGTGACATGTAATAAGCGGAAATAACAGCTAAGAAGCAAAGGACACGCCCACAAAAAACCAACAGCAGCAGCGGCAAAATGGTTAAAGTTTCTGGCCTTTTGTTTTGTGTGCTGACGCCCACGCGTTTCCTTAGCCATTTTTATGCTATTAATCCATCAATGAAATGTGTGTGTCTGTGTGTGTGTGTGTGTGTGTGTGTGTGTGAGTGTGTGTGTGTGCTTGGCTATCAAGAAGGCTTAATGTCTGCTGAAAAGGCAGCTACAGAAATTCAGCTACAATTGAAACAAAATAAGCCACGCAATGACAAGTTTTATGGCCAACGCCAAAAGGAATTGCAACTTCTTTCTGTGTGTGTGTGTGTGTGTATGTGTGTGGGTGTAGAAATGTGCGTGTGTGTGTGTGTGTGTGTGTAAGCCTTGGCAACACAGCAGTCTAAAATAAGCATTTTAAATAGCAGCAAATAACTGCAATTGTTATCACAAGTATCTTATCAAAAGTCAACAGAAACAACAAATAAATTACAAAATAAACGGAATTTACCTATATTTTATTTTATTTTAATACATATTTTTATTATGGTTTTTTTTTATATTAAACATAAACAAAATTCAAAATAAATAATTTTCTAATATTTACAAAAAATTCTTTTTTAGAAAATCAAAATTGTAATAACATTTTGTATTGATTTGTTTATATAAATTTATTTAATTAGATTAAATGTACAATACATACAATAAATAAATATACGTTAATCTGGTACTTTTACCGAAAAAAAATTAAATTAAACAAAAGATAAGATTACGCATAAAATTAAATTAAGCATTGAATTAAATTAAGCGTAAAATTTAGCTAAATTATAATAAAACTGAAAATGCTTTGCAAATATTGATTCCCTACTCAGAACCTTAAACCATTTGAAATTTTAATGTAACGCTAAAAATCTTCTTTGTATAGCAGTATAATTATATATTAAAAATTTTTACTTCTTATTGAACATTTAATTTATAATAAAATTAAATATTAAACTTCTTAAACTTGGATAATATAGAACAAACAAAATGAAATGTTTCTGCTAAATCAAATAATTAGATTTGTTATCGGCAGATTGAAATAATTTATATAATTTCTAAAATATTTGTAAGAAATCTTGTAAATTTTTTTATTTATTTATTTATTTATTTTATTTTATTTTAATACTGGAGAAAAATTTCTAATGCCACATAATACATTTATAAATTTTTTTTTTTTAATCTTACTTAGATTATAAAGCTTGAAAAACAATTTTAAATCCGTAAATTATATTCCATTTTATTCTGAGATATTTTATTCAGATGTGTGTAGCTGCAAATTAGCATTATACGTAAGCACACACTGTGCAAAATACATAGTCGATTTGTGCAAAAAGGAAAAAGCCCAAGAACTGTTGAATGTTTAATGCCATGATTTAGGTGGCATTGTGCATGAAGAGTCGCTGCTGACTTTGTGGGTCTTTTGTTGTATTTGTTGTATTTCAGGTAATCAGATGATATCAGAGCCAACATACACACATAGATTACTATATAGCGACTATATAGACAGGCCTCAGCTAGTGTAGTCGCATTGCGCATACGCCGCGTGACCCGCTTAGTAAGTTGATTACACACAGCTTTTGAGTTGAGTTGACTTTGCAAACGAATACAAAAATACTATATAGATATATATATATTTACCTATGCGGCAGTAACTACCCACCATAACAACCATCAGTCAATTGGCATTGGCTTGAAGCTTCAAGAAAATTGCTTACAAAAACGAAGAAAAAAGCAGAAAGAAAAGAAAATGGAATACGGAATACGGAAAACCGAAATGCGAGCGGCAAAAGGGAAAATCAAACGTTACATGAGGCGTGCGGCAATGTTGCCAGCCTGACAAACTTGGCTAATCTTTGTGACAGCAAAGTTTGTCAACGCATGCCAAGGACCCAAATGACTGACAGACGCAGAGACAGAGAGACAGAGAGACGGAGGAAGGGAGAGACAGAGAAACAGATAGACGGAGAGACGGACAGACGCTGCGAAATGATAACTGAAAATTGTTTGTGACTGCGCCTTGGTTTTAGTGTCAGTTTTGGTTTCAGTTTCAGTTTCATTTTCAGCCCACAAACAAAGAAAATGCCACAAAATTAAACTGCCCAACTGCAGCATACCCTCTAAAAGCCAACTAGCTGCAACTACAGGGTATCTGCCACTAAACTATGCCGCTTTTTGCAACTCATTTGCATTGCGCTTTTCATAGACAACACAAAATCCTTACGCCAACTACATTTCTTTCTTCACTAACTGAAATTTGGGTTTTTTTTTTCTTTCTTGTTTTTTTTTTTTTTTTTTGCTTTCTGTTATGGTCCATCTGTTTGTGTGTAGGGGCAGCCCGAGGGCTAAACTGGCAACAGGCGGAAGCAACTCTTAATAGATTTTGGGTTGTCGTTTTGCCATTTGACAGATAAGTTGCCTCAGTTTTGCCGCCAGTCGGAAGCTTGAATGTTGAAAGCCTTCGACGAGCTGTGTACATGTTGCAGCATCAACTCTGCAGACTCTGCCCCTTTCTGTCTATCATTTCGCTCTTTACGCTGACAAATGTGTGTCGGCCGTTGATTGAAGCTGCCAAACTGGCAAACAGCCGAAAGCGACTGGGCCACAAAATGGTAATACAAGACATATTGCCACAAATCTCAGCTTTAATAAGTGCCTGTGTGTCGCCAGCAACTCAATTTGCGCCTTAATATAGAGATAATAGTGCAAATTTGCAATAGCGCACTGGCTTTAATTCGCTTAACAATTTCACAAGCTACATAAATATTTATTTATAAAGTCTCACACACGATTTGCATTATAATTATTATTTTATGTTTGGCTTTTGCGGCTAATAAACAATGAAAATTGAAAGCAGCTGAAAACTGGCAACAGCGCAGTATAAAAATATAAATTATAATTTATAGCTGCTTATATAGCTTTAGCAATTCTATATGGTGTATATAGTTAACAATAATAACTTAATATGTTTATACATTTACCCACGGTCGAGTTAGACAACAGTGAAAACTGGCAACAGTGTGTGAGCAATATTGAGACTACAGAAAACTATATTAAAACTAACAACTTCATATTTGCACAATTAACTCAGTTGTTATTAAAATTCCAAGCTCTATGCTATAAATTAGGTGCTAAATAATTAAATATGTAAAAAACAAAAATTGAAAATAAATCTCATCTCTCAATGAAAATACACAACAGCGTAGTTTTATTACTTAAAGCTGTAGCCAAAGTGAAATGAAGTTAGCAAATTTCAACAATATTTTTCCTTTCTAATGCGTTATAGATGCATTATTATTAATGTGAAAATTGCCAACAGTGCAGCATGAAAACTGACAGCAGCGCAAACATAAATGATTACAATTTGGACAAGAGACAGACAGAGACACTTGTGAATAGATAAATAGATGCAGAGAACATGGAGATGGGCAGAAAATAGAGGGAAGCCAGACGAAATGCCAACATAAATACAAATTAATATTTGACGCCATAAATGTCAATACAAGAGCAGACTAACAAGCCAATATGTATCATTCAATATGCATCATTCATGTGTGAATGACAATGTGACACAGCTGTATGTGTGTGTGTGTGGAGTGTAACGGCATCGAAAGCGATTAAGATAAACAATTTCCAGTATTTTGCGCTAATGGAAAAACAGAGGAAAACCGAGAGTGCGACAGAGGGAGCGCATAAAGAAAACTCGCGCGTCTTTTCAAATGAGGCGAGCGATGTGACACGACCACGAAATCTCAATTTCTCTCCGCTTCCGTCTTCCCCTCTTTCTCCGCCTCTCTCTCTCATCCCTCTCTCCATTTACCTTTCGCTTGCCCACATTTTGGGCCTGTCAGTGTCAATATTGAGGCGATAAGGCCAGAAAGAAAATGCCATAAAAAAGTTGCCGCTGAAGAAAAGCAAAGAAAATTCATTAATTTATTTAAATGAGCTCTACGTGTAATGACAGTAGGCGTGTGCTACGTGGCTATTGCGTGTGGGCGTAAGCTGCCACTGTATGTGTGTGTGTGTGGGCTGCTGTCAGGTGGGCGTGTCTGCCTAATTAACCAGTCGATGGCTCATTGATAAGGCTTAAGGCGCCTGCCTTCATCCCAATCATCTTTTCAGTCATGCTCCTACAAGAATGCGCAATTTTTTCGTCCTGATTTTTTGGGCGTTTTTTTTTTTTGTTTCGTTTTGCCTTTCCTTTTTTCCGTTTTTCCGTTTTTCCGTTTTTCCGTTTTTCCTTTTTTGTTTTTGTTCGTTTTGTCTCACTCAGTCCCTCATTTTCGCTGTCTCTTTCTTTTGTCATTACAGTCTTTAATTAAATGTCGTTTGCCATTCGATTGTTTGACTTGCAACATAACATATTTTGATTAACATCGACACATTCAGCGCAAAATGCTTTTCAGATTTAACTTTCATTTGGGCATAAAGTTGAGAAAAAGCATAAAATTTGTACAAATATTCAGCACGGCTTTAAAATATATTCAGCTCAAAAGTAACAGTTAATAATAAATATAAATATGTAACAATAAATTAATAAAAATAATAAATTTGTAATTTATGAATGCAAAAAAAAATAAATCAATTAAAAAAATTCAATTCAATTAAATGGAAAGCAAAAACCAAAAATGCAAAACTAAGCAGCTAATGCAAATTAAATAATTAAATTAAAATAAATATTTAAAATTTAATACCATTTAATATGTTATTTAAAAATAATAATAACAATCAAATAATCAAAAAATTTAACTAAAACCTTAAATAAAACAAATTCGAATTCAAAAATATATCAAAATATTAAATAAAATTAAATTTGAACAAATCCAAAAATATTATTATTAAGATATCAATAAATAACACAAATAAATTATATATAAATTAATTTTTTTTAAATTATAAAATTGTTTTTATGCATCAATGAATATAATAAATTATTTACGAATAATATAGAAAAAACAAAATATAATAAATTCAAAACAATAAAACTGAAAATCTTATTATTCAAATTAAATGATATAGAAATCAATGAATATAATAAATAATTTACTATTAGTTGTAAAATTTAATAAAACCAAAAGCAATAAAACTAAATATATTATTATTTAGATTTCAATAAATTATATAAAAATCAATGAATACAATAAATAATTTTTACAAATAATATATTATAAACCAAATATAATAAAACCAACAGCAATAAAACTAAAAATATTATTATTTATTATTATTAATAATTAAGGCAAATAAATTATATTTAAATCAATGGATATAATAAATAATTTACTGATATATTTAATATATTAATTATTTTTTTAAATAGCTGCTTAGCTTCAATTTTAACAAATTTAATTTAGTTGAAATGAAAAAAATTTATGAAATATAAATTTGTATTTATCCACCAGATTTACTGGGTGACTTCAAGTCGTGTATCGACTTGATTCTTGGGTATAAATAGACATAAATAAATATGCTTGCAGGTCTATGGTTTATTACAAATCTTAATTTGTTGTTGCTGTTTGCTGTGGATTCTTTGCTTTTTGCTTTTTGCTTTTCGGTCGCGGTCCATGAAGCACAACGGAACGGCGGGGGGCAAAGGGACAGAGGGGCAGAGGGACAGGGGGGCAGTCAGCACGTGCTTAAAATTGCATTCATTGCACCTATTTTGAAAGAGAGAGATGGAGAGAAAGAGAGTGAGAAAGGGAGAGAAAGGAAGCGAGAGAGACGTGAGGGGCAGTGCAAAGCTGTAGTAACAGCAGCCGCATCAAATTTCTATATTACACACACACAGACACAATTCACACACACACACACTCGCACACTCGCACACATATTCACACTGTTGCTTAATTCGACTTTGTACTCATTCAACTGTGCAGCGAACGAGTTTATTCGTTTCACTGATTCATTCATTCATTCACGGCTTGCTGCTGCACGCGCTACACTGAGAGAAAAATCCAAAATTTTCACACTTGAAGCAAGCAATTGCAATGCAACAAATTTTTTATTTAAATTCTTATTATACCCTGTATTTTCATAAACTTTAAATATTAATATTATTGAAAAAAAAAAAGATTTTTTTTGTTAAATTTAATGTAATAAGTGTAGAACCCGTAACAACATAAGGGATATACGTTAAAAGCAAAGCAAACCCCATATCAGTAAAAGAAAATAAATTATACCTAGTTTTAAAAATTTTTAGATTAAAAAATTCTTATTTCTATTTTTTATAATTTTCAAAGATAACAAAATTTGTATTGCTGTTTTGATAAACTTTTAAGAATAACAAAATTCTTATTTTTAATTTCTTGCACTTCTAGAATATTAAAAAATGTTTATCTTAATTTTGATAAACTTTAAAGATTAAAAAAAAATGTGTATTTCTATTTTGAATAACTGCTAAAAAAGAAGTTACGATTCGTGCTTAATTTAGGCATTATTTTATTTATATTTTTCTTCATTGTTGTGAATTTATTTATGTTTCAATTTTTGGTAAAATTTTAAATTTATTGAAGAGCATTATATAATTGTTCTGAGTGTATACGCTTTCATAGCTGCACGGTTTCTGGCAATCGGTTTTCTACGGCTCCAGCTGCATGGCTCCACGGTTCTACGGTTCTACGGCTCTACGGCTCTATGGCTCTATGGCGCTACGGGTCTGTGGCGTCGGGGAACTACGGCTCCTTACTCAGCTGCACGCTCATCGCATTTTCAGCTTAATTCTGTTTCAATTTCTTCTACGCTGATGTTGTTTGTTGCTGTTCTTTTGTTCCCTGCAGTATTTCAACATCCGTGACACACAAAAGGCATCGGCTTTGTGCCATTTTTGATGCAAATTCAATTGCAAATAAAAAATAAAAAAACAAAAACAAATATGTCATTAAATAATGTGCCGTTAATATGAAAATTACAAAAAGTTTCAATTTATTGAGCATCATTAAAGAACAATTTTAATATGCTCGTAACATTTTAATTTAACTTTTGAAATCAAACATTTCAAATTGCAAAAATTTTTATTGACAAGGCAAATAAAGCATCAGCTTCAAGCAAGATAAAAGTAATAATAAAATAATAATAATATAAAATTATTTAAATAAAATAGAATAAATAGAATAAAAGAAATTCGCTTTATTTCGCATATATGCTTTAATATTAATCCACATCGTTTTTGAATCTAAAATATTAGATTTATTTAAATTAATCGATTCACATTTGAAATTTTATATTTTTTAATAATTTAAAATTTTTAAATTATGCATTAATTTTTATTTATATATAATTTTCAATTTACTATGATTTTTAATTAGTTATTTTATTCAAATATTTATTATTTTTAATTTTTAGTTATTTTTTATTTATTTATAATTTTAAACTGATTAAAATGAATTTTTTATATAATTTTTTTACATACATTTTTATATATTTCTTATGTTATGTTCGTTTCTTAGGCGTGAGTCAGAGTGTGTGCTTTGGCCCCACTGTGCAGAGCATAATTTTTCGCGTTGGCAACGCTGCAACTGAAATATTTATGCGCCCAGCGACCCTAAGGCCAACGGAATTACTTATGAGTAATTAATTATGCTTGCAGTACGTTTTCCATCTTTTCTTTTTTGGTTTCTTCTGCTTCTTCTTCTTCTTCTTCTTCTGGTTCTGCTTCCTCTTGTTGTTGTTTATTATACCCTGTAACCATGAAATCGGTGAAAACGGGATTAATAACTCTGTGTGAATGTATGTTAGGGGAAGAAGTAGGCATGGCACATCTCTTAAAGTATATATATTCTTGATTAGGTAGAAACTGAACCGATTTAGCCATGTAAAGATCTCGATAACTATAAGAGCTAGAATATCCATTTTTAGAATGTAGATAGATATGTACAATATCAAGATCATGTTTATGTGAAATTCTGATTGCCACGCCCCCTTTAAGATATAATAAATAAAATCCAACTATCACCCGTAATATTAAACGTTGAAAATTATTATTCAGAATATATATGCTCTAGTATTATCTGCAACTATTCCTAAAAGCGCATTGATATCGCTTAATAAACCCAGAAGCTATTAAGGAAACAATCTTGTAATATTTGTCTTGTGCCAATACAAAAGTAAGAAGCAGCATTGCTGCTGCGTTTCGTATAGTATAACACATGTTTCAAATATTATTTAAAATATGGGCTGCTGGGTGTTCAACAGTCGGGTGCGTGCGACTGATCGGCTGGTTGTTTTTCTCAAATTGAGCTGTGAGTCGACAGTGAGTTTTCCTTTTGCTGGGCAAACAGACTGCAATTTGCGCAGTCTGCAGACCTTGAGCTTCTGCAGCAGGCAGAGTATTTGTTTAGGGCGTGGGAGGTGTGGCAGTAAGTGTAAGGTGGGAAGGGGGAAAGAGGAGGGGGAGGGAGGGAGTTGCTCTTAATGCCTCATGTCTGTCTGTGACTTATGGGCGCAGTCTGTGCGTGTTTGTGTTGCAAATGTTGCAGTTTGTGGCTAAGGGAAAATATTGAAATTGAAATTCGGCAAGGTCTGCCAAATAAAATATAAACATGTGGCAACTCTGACAGCCATTTTTTCTTTACTCTCCTTTTTTTTTATTTTCTCATTTGTTTTCATTTGCCATTTTTGCTGCCTTCTGGCAATACTTTTGCATCGAATTGCCAAAGTAATTGCTTTTTAGACCCTTTACTTTAAAAAAGTAAAAAGGGTCTATTAGTTTAGTGCAAAGAGGAAATGTGTGTAACACCCAAAAGGAGGCGTGGCAGACCCCATAAAGTATATATATTCTTGATCAGGACGACAAGCCGAGTCGATATAGCCATGTCCGTCTGTCCGTCTGTCTGTTTGTCCGTCTGTCCGTCTGTCTGTCTGTATGAACACCTAGATCTCAGCAACTATAAGAGCTAGAGACACCATATTTGGGATTTAGGTTCTCCTAATCAGTAAGCAGCACGAGTTTGTTTTAGATTTTGGATACCTCCCCCCCCCTTCCCCCACAAACCGCAAAAAGCTGCTGTAGCCACAGTTTTAAAGCTATTGATTTGTAATTTGGGATTTAACTAGTTTATGACATTCTCTATCGACGCTGTGAATTTTGTTTCGATCGGATAAGAAACAGCGAACATGTGCCACAGACAATTTGCCGCACTAGGCAGAGGGGGGGTGGTGTGCCTTGCATACGCGGGTAGCTTTGTGTGTTTGCGTCTGATTGTGTTTGTATGTACATATACTCAAAGTAAAGGGTCTCCTACGGTCGGTTACGTCCGACTGTAGCCTACGTCCCACTGATCTGCCCCGTCCCTATATTTTTAAAATTGTAAGTAAATAAATGCAATCAAATAAACAAACTATCGCACAAAACACATAAAATTAGAGAGCAAACGATACAATTTCAAAGGTTTGCACATCAAAGCAATTAATTTAAAAAAAAAAACTATGAATTTTTAATAAAATATAATAAAATTTATGTCTCTATAATATTTGGTATTTTTAATCAAAATTGATATTTTGACTGGTTTGTAATTTATTTTAATGCATTGTACGAATTGTATTGCAAAATTATGCAGAAATTTAATCGAAAAATTTAGATTTTAGTGCCAAAATTGGTATTATCGGCGGATTATCACTCCTTAAACGAAAATAGCCATTTTTGTTTAACTTTGAATGCGCATAACTTTAGCAAAACTCAAGCGATTTTTAAGCGGTGCGTTTTTTCTCAATCATTTGAGTGCGAAACTAAAATTCGGTTGATCAAAGAAAAAATTTTGAAATTTTTTGCAAAAATTTTAAGCTTTAAAAAATATGAAATTTTCAGGAAAAAAAAATTTTTTTTTTAATCGTAAGATTTGATGCGTAAACAAATTGTACTACAAAATTATATTATATTATATTATATTATATTATTTTATTTATTATTATTTATTATTTATTATTAACAAACATGACAGCATTTGGTCGAAAAATGTGGAATTTTGGGCCAATATTGGTATTATGGGGGATACAAAAAAATCCAATTCCAATCGGATTTTCTTGAAAATGATTCTATGACGATTTTTCTAATTTTACCTTTTCTAACCGCATTTTCTTTGTCTTCTTCTGTCTTTGCAGGTAATAATGAAGTCTTCAGACGCTGGCATCTGCATATTTAAAATGTTGATATCATGGCATGTGCCAACGCTTTGTCACTTACACACACACATACACACACACACACACACTGACAAAATGTATGCGTGTGTGTGTGTGTTGGTATGAACTCTTCCGCATGCCTTTGGTTTTTACTGGACGTATAAATAGCTCATGGATGCTGATGATCGCATGATTTACGGTTTGAATTTCTATGAAAACTAAACAGATGACGCACCCAATTTTCCCAGCAGATGCAAATGCAACTCTGCAGTCGCCCCCCCACCCCTGCCTCCCTTGCTTCTACTCCAACTCTGTGGCAACCTCGCTCACTAAGCCAATTAAAATTCCAAAGTGCTTGCGAGCGGGCGGGCAACAGTCGGGTGTGCTCGACATGCAGGTAGCACTCGATTTCTTCAGCTTGCGTAATTTTATTGATAGCTCAATTATATCTATTATATAAAGCTAGAAGATAAATAGACGAATTTTTCTAATTTATTTATTTTTTTTTAGTTATTCAAGGTCAATTGATATATCCTTATCGTTAAAATCCGCATAATGAGCGTAGTATACTACATAAAAGGTTGTTACTTGGAACATATACTCTCTGTTGTTATATTAATATACAGTAAACAGCGCATTTATATCGATCTATAAACACAGAAGATATTAATGAAACAATATTGCAGGTTTTGCTTACTCGCAGTTCTCGCTTACTTTACAAAAATGTAAGAAAAATCATTGCTGCCTCGCTGCTTATGTTGTAATCAAATTATATTGAAAATTGATGGTACAGGGTATTCTTAGGTCCATCCGACTGAACTGCTACGTTCTTATAGATATATATTTTTTCAAAGATATTTTTGCAAATATTTTGTGTTTGAAATTTGGCTATTTCTGGCCACTGTATAGCGCTCAAATTGTCTATCCTTAAGCACATGCTACCCTATTGCCTAGTGGCGTCTTGATTACAGGGTATACGTTAATGCCAACTCTCTGTAACAATGCACGAAGTCGAGGGCAGCGTCGGAGTCAATGTAATAATTTATACTCGTGCATCTTACAGATACTTTCTTTTTCTGCTCGACTCTTTGCTTTATTTCCTACTTAAAGTTTGATTGTTTATTGTTGTTGTTGTTGTTGTTGTTGCTGCTATTTTTGGGTGCTCTCAGCCACACTTGCAACAACAATGGAGGCGACTTCTGCCGCCTTCTGTTGCACTGTTCCCCCCTCACACACCCTCGCCCCCACTCCGCATCCACTTGATATGTTGGCTCCAATGAAGTGAACGCTCTGCCAATGCCCCCTTGCAATTGTGCTCGTAATTGTTTATCTAAATTGACTGCAGACTCTCTGTTGTGTGTGTGTGTGTGTGTGTGTGTGTGTGTGTGAGAGAGAGAGTATCTGTGTGTTTATGTAGCTAAATTTACTGCCTTCTCTATCTACTGCCTGAGCCAACGCACGACCTGCAGTTCAAGTCGAATTTTTACACAAATTCCAGACATTTTTGCCATCATTATTCATATTCCTTAGATTTAAAATTTGCAATAATTTTTACCAATATTTATTGCTTATTTATTTTTATGGTATTAATTGTAATTTATCTACATTTTCTATTAACTTATTGTGTAGTTGCATTTTTATTCAATTGAATTTTATTTCTTTTATGTATTGTTTAATTTTGTTTATTATTTAATTTTATTTATTATTAAATTGTTTTCATTATTTATTGGCGTTTATTAAATTTTTTCGATTTTCTATTCAATTTTATTTTAGCTCCAATTGAGTTACATTTGCATTTAATTAAATTTTCATTCAAATTGATTATTCAATTTAATGTATTATTTATGCTTATTTATTATTTCTCCAATTAATAAGTTTTCGTATTTAAATTTAATTTATTCATTGCATTTTATTCGATTTCTTATTTAATTTTATTTTAGCTCTATTTTATTAAAAATTTTCTTTAATTTATTATTGAATTAATTTGATTGTTTATTTTTATTCGTTATTACAATTATTTTATTATTTAATCGTCTTTATTATTTATCCAACTAAATAGTTATTATGTTTTATTTATATTATTTAATGCATATATTATATTTTTATTTAAAGAAAATAATTCCATCAATAAAATAGTTGATATATTTTAAATTATTTATTCATTGCATAGATTAAATTTTTATTTCTAAGTGCATTAAATTCATCAGTCATCAGTCTCACTGAGTTTGTTTTTTAAACGATGACAAAAACTGTAGAGAAATGGCTTATTAAATGCTGAACTATGGCCTACTGCCACGCTATAATGGCGCAGAATAACAACAACAACAACAAACCAAATAAACAAAAATTAAAAAAACAAAAATGAAACAAACAACAACAAAAGAAAATAACAAATTGGTTTGCTAAGAAGTTGTAAAAGTTGTTCTGTAGTTTGTGTTATGATTATAAAAGTAATTGACCCAATTTTAACAGCATTTTGTTGGCATTATTTTCGCCTGCCCTTGTGCCAGGCATTGCATACCCTGTAAAAATCTCAAAAATTAAATAATGCAAAAATAAAATTGCAATTTTGAAAATTGCATTTTTATTTAAATTGTTCAACTAAATAATGCATAAATAAAAATAGCAATTTTTCTTTTAGATTGTTGTAAATAATAAACAAACAACAAATAGTGTGCAGCGATTAAATATTTATGCAATATTAGTTTTAAAATATTCAAAATAAATTTCTATTTAATATTAAATATATAAAAAACTCAAAATCTTTTCAAATTTTAAAGTTAAATTTTAGAATATAGAAAAATATGTAAAGGATTGATATACTATAGGATAACTTGGCGTCTGCATTCGATTGCTTTCGAATGAAATGCTAATTTTTACAGCTACTTTGGAGTTATCGCCGTTGTTGTTGTTGTGGTTGTTGCTGTTGCTGTTGTTGTGAAAATGTAGCTAAAGAAAAGCTCATTAAACTAAACACTAAACAAACTGAAAAACGTTCGCCTTTCGCCTTTTCCACGCAACACAACATACATTATTTTGCAGTTTCCTTCGCTCGCCTCCTTCGCGGGGCATTCCCATTTCCATTTCCATTCTCCCATTTTCCCATTTTCCCATTTTCATTTCCATAGAATGCCTGGGCATGGCATGGTATATTAGGGTATGCTCCATGCTATGTTATGGCATGGCATGAAGCATACTTTTGCCCATACTTTTACCCATTCTTAGCGATACTTTTCAATTTTTTTTTTTTTTTTGCTTCTCATTTCTCATATTTTCTAGGCTTCTGTGCTTTGTTTTTTGTTGTCTGCTTCTTTCTTTCTTTTTCTTTTTTTGCCTATGTATATTCATTTTGGCGCTTTGTTTTTTCTGTCCTGCTTTCCTATTTTTTGTTTTTTTTTTTTGCGCACTTTTGCTTTTCTGAGTGCGAGTGAAACGCAAAGTAAACAACAATTTGTAATTTCCGTTGTGTTCCCACAGAGCTCTAAAAACCCAAAGACAGGCCCAGACTCAGACTAAGTCCGAGGCGTAAACCCAGACCCAGACCTAGGCTAAAGAAGCGCAGCAAAGCAACAAAAAAAAAAAAAAAAAAATAGCGAAAACTAGCAAAAATAGAAAAATTGTAGCATGAGAGCAGAAAATACACTCGAAAAAACAAACAGCTATAAACTATCTTCCATTTTAAAGCTTAAATCAATCCGAAGAATGTCTGAAAAATTTCAATTTTCGCAAAAATCGTACTTGAATATAAAATATTTAAATTTAAGCCTAAGGCTTAGGGGGCGTGGTAGATCAGACAAAGAATAAACATTAAGATCTCGAAAAGTATAAGAACTAGAGTAACCATTTTTGGAATGTAGATAGATGTTGATCAGACGCAGATGAAAATTGTTTCAAATATTGGATGCCACGCCCCCTTTACCATCGAAACGTTCATAGCCGAACACCAAGCGTAATATCGAACATTGAGGGTTGCTATTCGGAATATAGACTCTTCAAGATTATATTGATTTATACAACAAATCTCATTCAAATCGGTTGATAAACACAAAATTTTTTTTTGATTGTAAAAATTGATGTAAATTGTAAATTTACTCCGAAAATTCTCAATGCGAAAACCCTTGACTTTTCTCTGAGTGTAGTTGCAACGGTCCAACACATTCAATGAATGAGGCTCCGAGCACCCGGACACTTTTACCACTACTACCTCGACCCAATTGGCCCCGTAGCCGGCTGATTGCCCCATGCACCATGCCCCATGCCCCATGCGGCATGCGGCATGTGCGGCGGGCGTGTTGGGAAAACTTTTCCACGCTTTGTTACGTGCAATTTTCTGCTTCAACCGGGTGAAATAAATCTTATTGCCCACGACCTGACCCGACCGTCCGCTCCCAGCGGCCAGTTATGGTCAAGCCAGTTTCGAGACTTCTCAGCCTCCTTCTTGGCCCTCTTCTCAGCCTCCCCCTCCCCTCTCAACCAGCGTTCCAACTTCTATTACGGTTCACACAGTCATTTGCTATGCATTTCTAGTTTTTGTTTGGTTTTTTGTTTGGTGTTTTGTTGCTGTGGCATATGACAAGCAACTACTCAAACTGCAAAAATAATAAAAATCCACACTTGCCGCACATAAAAAGCGCTTCAACTGATGCCCAACCAAGCGAAGGTTTTCCTGCAAATGCATTAGAATTTATTTGTTTTTCCGTTTGTGCCTGCATACAAATTGCCATTGTATGACTGAGGCTAATAAAACGTTTTTTAACACTGCTTTCTTATGCTAGAGATTGCAATTAAGTTTGATAATTATTTTATATTCTTTTCTTAGCTAAAAGTCAATAAATTGTGCAAAATAATATAGCATACATATCGAATAATGGGAATATTTATTGATTCTGAACTCGACGTCAATCGGTTTAGCAAAAAATCAATTGAAAAATTTGTATATTCAGAGGATACTTTTTCAAATGTTGCCAAACATTCTCTTGAGTGAACTTCAATTTGAAAAATCTCAGATGGGTTTTTTGATTCTAAAAGTTAGCTTTGAACGACCTACGCTCCAATCGATATTAGTAATATGTAATCTATATGACTTAATCTATATATCCTGAAAAGCTCATTAAAATCGGTTAATAAACACAGAAGATATCAAATGAGCAATATTGCAAGTTTTGCCTATTTTTTTAATACCTTTCCGATATTTTCTACAAAATAATCGACACTATTTTTCAAAGCTGTGCAGAACAATAAAAATATATATAATTTATACACAAACAAATTAAGCTTTAAAAGTTCATCAAAATATTATATTTATTTTAATTTATTTACTTTAATAGGATGTGTAATTGTAATACAACCAAAATTATTTACGTTTATTTGAACTTAATTAACATTATCTTGAAGTGCAATGAACTGCCTGAACTGAGCTCTTGAGCTCATTGAGAAGTGTTAATACTTTGTGATATATGAAAATGTGTGAAATGATGAGCTTAAAGCTCTGTTTAAATATTATTGTAAATATTTGGCAGTTGTAATTTTAATTGCATTTGTTACACTTTGTGCGTGTAATTAAGAAATTCGGAATTTCGTATACGTATAATCGTATACCCAGAATCGCATTCCCCGATACATTTATGCTCATTAACACAATGCAAATTATGAATTTATTCAAACAAATTTGCCAGAGCTTTCATGGCACCGATGATTGCCTGAAATTGCTGAATTAAGATTATGCACGGTATTTACACAATGCAAGTCCATCTAGTAATCCCCTCCCCTCTCACTCTGTCTCTTTCTCTCGCTCTCTCTCTCTCTCTCTCTCTCTCTGTCTCTTTCTCGTATTTGGGACAGTTAAACAATGCTGACTGCAAATTGTGAATGCAAATATTTACGTCTCTGGTAATGCTATCAAAAACGTAATTAGCAAACGTTTTAGGCATTCAATGCATCTGATGAATCTATGCGCCGTATCTACACTGAGCGAAATATCAACAGTTTTCGTACTTGAATCAAGAGGTTAAGGCGTTTAATGTTCAATGAGCCCTACAATACTTGGTCCAAGAATAACCCTCTTCATTAAACCTTTTTTTTTTCAAATTTAATTTTTTTTTTTTTTAACTTTTAAGATTCAAAAAAAATCTTTTTTTTGTTTTCATAAACTTTTTATGTCAAACTTTTATGACTAAAAAATTCGTATTTCAATTCTCATCATATTTTATAATAAGAAAATATCTTATTTCTATTTTTATAAACTTTAAAGATAAAAAAAACGTATTTATATTTTCATGAACTTTAAAGTTTAAAGAATTCTTATTTAAAATGGCATAAACTTTAAACATTAAAACTTCTTATTTATATTTGAAGTTTAAAGGTCTTAAAGATAACAAATGTCGATTCTTATTTACATCAACTTTAAAGTTTGAAAAATAAATTTTTCTAGTTTCAGAAACTTTTAAGATTAATAAAAATTCTTCTTCAGGTTTTCATGAAATGCAAAGACTAAAAATATTTCATTATTTATTGAGATTGTAAAACAGAATTAATTGTAGGTTACGGTGAGAACACAAATAAATTTTATTTCTAGTTTCAGAAACTTTAAAGATTAAAATAATTTAGGACTTGTGCTTAATTTAAGCATTCTTTGCACTTAATTCTCAATCTCAGTTATTGCATTAATCAGGCTGAATTCATTTGCATTTCCAATCCGATTTCATGCTTGATTTTTTTTTGAGTGTATGCGCAGTTAATTCGAGTCTTTTGCACTTTAATAGAGCAGTTCACTCATTAAGACGAGAAGGGGTAGAGGCAGGAGTAGAAGCAGAGGCGGGGGCGGAGGCGGGGCAGGGGCTACTTAAAGTTCGCCTTGAACTGTCGCTCGGCTAACTATTTGCTTAAACTCTCCTGTTGGGCAGCAACTGAGGCGGCACTAAAAGCCAAACAATACATGAAAACTAAGCAAAGATACTCATCGTTGTCACTGTATCTGTATCTATGTATCTGAGTATGCACACACACACACACACTCAGCATTTGCTAGCCCTTGGCCAGATACGCTGCGTGCAAACAATGTAAAACGCAGGCAAATATTAACACGGCCCGAGACGATAGGCCATCCATCTACAATGCACAACACACACACACACACACACAGATACACTCACAAACACACAGATACACACTCACACACTCTCATAGTTGCACTCAGACATTAAGATAGTCTTGCGTCCAGCTCAGAGCATTTGGGGACATTTGGGGGCAAGGCTTGTGATTTTGTTTGCCATGCAAGCGCTTCACTGCACTGAGAAAAATATATGCTTTACTCTTTAAATATATGCTCGTATTAAAATAAAAATTTCAAGAATTATACAAATAAAGAGTTTCAAATAATACAAATTTTCAAAATAATAACATCAAATATTCCCCAAATTTTATATATTTTACAATTGTAATTGTAACTTATATTGTAATAATAATAATTAAATTGTAATAATAAAAAATAAATAAAAAACGAAAATTAAATAATTGAAATACATATGTATTCAATCAAAAACAAATTATATGAATTTAAAAACAAATATTTCTATATTACAAGTTTAAATGCCAAAAATTAATTTAGTAAAAATTATTTATGTATAAAACATAATTTTCTTTAATTATTTGAATGTCTTAATACTTGGTTATTATATCTATATATCTATATAAATGTTTTGTTTAATTTAATAATACAATTTATAAATATTTAACTTATTTTTTTTTATCAGTGCAATTTCCCTCATACTCTCAGCAGTTGCAACTCTATTGTTCATAACTTCGATTCAATGCATAAGTAAATTTTCACAAAATTGCAATTACAACGGCAGCACCCAAAACAATTGCATAATAATTGTGGGTAAACACACACACATACTTACACACACACACACACACACACACACAACGGTAACATAAAGTAGGAAATTTGTCGAACAAATTTACTTTCCATGCAAATACTTTCAAAGCCATCTTATGGAATCTGTGGTCGGAATTTCAGTATAATCCAATTTACTGTTTATTGAGATGGCGATAGTTTCTTATCCAAGTCTACACTGGGAAAAAAATCAATATTTTTGCCTATTCAATCTTGAAATTTCAGACTACATTTGAAAGTTTTCGTTTTTTGTTTGTAATTATATATATAAATATAATTATTTTATAATTAATTGTATTATGAAAATTTATTTATTATATTTCAATTTTTATTATAAAAAGTATATAATAAAAGAAAAACATCATAATATGTTTTAAAATTAAATAATTAATAAAAATAATGAAATTCATCTGTCCATTTTTAAATTAAAAAAAAAAATAATTGAAAACAAATTTATACTTTATACTAAAAATAATCTTTCAAGTTTTTTAAGACATTTTATAATACTATTATATAATAAAAAGTATTTTTTAATTCACAGAAAAAAATTGAAGGGCAGCCTTTGTTTTAAAATTTTTAAATTTAAATATTGAAAAATAATTAATGTTGAAAACAAAAGTTTGATCTTTTTCCGAATTCCCCATCAAAAATAAGATATTGCAATATATTTAAATATTTTTCCAAATTTTTTTTTTTGTTTTTATTTTTTAAACTAATAAAGCAAATAAAACAAGTTAAGAAATGTTTCCGCTGAGTCTGCTGACTTATTTGCTTACAACGAATGCCGATATCTAAAATATTAGCCTCAACGGAAAACCGATGCGAATGGAAAATGCAAAGGAAAGTGACAGCCAGTAATTTGTATGATTTTACTTGTTCATATGTCTGTGTATGTATATTTTGTATGTATGTATGTATGTCAATTAGCTAAATGCATGCCCGGGTCCATCCATTTGTGATTAATTGAAGCTGAAAACTTTATAAATGGGCCAGTCCCTGGGTGCATATTAAATGACGACCCTGACAAGAGCTAAGCCCAAAGTGCAGTCGAGTTATTAACTAAGCCGCACTCATAGTATTCATGCACACTCAAACACTCACACACTCATTCATTGGCACTCACACTTGCGTATGCAACTTCTTAATTAAAAGAACAAGTGGCAATAGCATTGTGATATCTGAGATAGATAAAAGGAGAGTGGGAGGGGAAGGAGGGAGGGCGTGTCACGCCTTGGACTCTGTCACATTTGTATGGAATTTAATGTCTCGTAGTGCCAACTCGATATCTCTGGTGGCTAAACCTAACGATAAGGATTGACTACACTCAGAGAAATAAACCATAATAAATAAAGCTCTTAAACGCATTTTGTTTTCATCTAGAATTAAGTCAGAAATCGAATTATAATCGTAAATTAATTAATACTTATTAAAGCAAAAATTGAGATTGAAAATTAAGTGCAATAAATAAATTAATTAAGTACAAATCATAAATTCATTTAGTTTTATAAATCCATCAAACCGAAAATACATATTTTTTAAGTTTATGAAATTAGAAACAAATTTGTTTTTCACCTTTTGAGTTTATGAAACTTGAAATAGAAATTTGTAAATTTAAAAGAAAAAGTAAGAGTTTTTGAAACTTAATTTTAAATATTATAAAAATTGAATTACGAATTACTTTAATCTGAAAAGTTCATGAAACTTAAAACAGGATTTTTATTATTTGAAATTTGTATGAAATAGAAGCATAATAAATTTTGAATCTTGAAAAAATTATAAATACAGATTAATTAATTTATTTAATTTAGAAAAAGAGTAAAAATAGAAATAGATTTTTTTTAATTACAATTTTATAAAATTCATATAAATAAAATTTTTTTAAATTTAAAAAATAACTGAAATTAACGAAAGTTTGAGAAAATAAAAATATGAATTTAAAAAAATGATCTTAAATGATAAATTTCGATTTGGTTTGATTGATTTTTGTCTCTTGATATTTGTCTCAGTGCATGACTTGGCATATATTGTGGCCATATATATATTTACATTTATGGCTATATTTATGTGTGCATGTCCATGGGCCGCTGTCCGAGTTGCAACGCATGCCACGCCCCGTTTTGGGGCACTTCATTGATTGGCTTTGAGTGGTGCAGCTGCAGCTGCAGCTCGTTTGGTGTCACTTCCCAACTGCAGTTGCATTAAATATACAGCACAACATGGCGTATGCGTAATATGTTAAATGCGCTGCCATTGAGCCATTTAAATTGCCACACACATGGGCAAATCTATATATATATATATATATACTGATATATCAGATATATGTATCTACCTACTCTCGCATACATTTGTATTTTAGCAGTTGGGATAGGAAACGGGAACCTGGGGCCCGAGCTGGGACTCTGGGTTACATCGCAACCGCCCGAGTTGGGACCAAGGCGCATTGCATAGCGCCTGGCCATATATAAATAATGTATTTACAGTTTGACTCGAGGCGTAAATTAAACGCCCAGCAGATATAGATACACAGATGCCAATAAAGATACAGCCACAGATACAACAGTATATCAAGCTGTCCATGGAGTCAATCTGCCCCCCAGCCCTCCTGCCTTTCCATCTCATTTAGAAGCAGACGCTGCTCTGCATATGCCCGACTATGTGATACCCTCTAGCTTTTAGACATTGGGGAAATTCAATTACTCAAGTGATTACTTGTTTTCCACCATTTTGAGCTCATTACAAAATCATTTTTCCATTCAAAAAGTCTTTAGTCTTATTACGAAAATTCTTTTATTATTAAAGAAAATTATTTAATATAAAAAGAAATTATTTAATATTAAAAAATATTTTTTATTGTTACAAAAATTTTTTAATATTTAAAAAAAAAATAAATTTTATAGACATTTTTTAATATAATAAAATAAAAAATAAAAAAAAAAGTATTATAAAAAATATTCAATTTTTTGATATTATAGAAAATTGTAATAAAATAAAAATATTTGCAATATTTTAGATTTTTTTGTAATATTTTAGAGATTTATTTATCTTAAAGACATTTTTCGCATATTATAGAAATACCATATATATTATTTTTTGAATTAATTTAATTTTTTATTTTATTTATAGTATTTGTAATATTTTTTTGTTGAGAACTGTATTTTATTGGAAATTTGATTGTGATTGAGAAAAAACATTTTTATAAAAATATATATTTACAGTCGAAATCTTATTTTATTAAATTTTGTTCCTTAAACATTTATTTTTTATGCATTTTTAATTTTTGTTTTTTAGAAATTAATTTTCTATTGGACAATTTTGTAACAAATTTATTGATATTTAGATCGAAAAAACTTCATTTTGTTGCGCTTGTTTGTGCCTCTTTGTGGAATTTGATTGCTAGGGTATATGGGCTTCAGTTGGACCCCGAAGATAGCTCCACTTCAGTTCTTGTACGGTATATTTGTTTGCACGGGGCCCGGCGTGGCCAACATTAAAAAGCAATTTCAATGACCAATGCACACGACTGCACATCCGCTTCGCTTCGCACATGCCAATTATAAACAATGCGGCAATCCCTTTGCCCCCCCTCCACTCCCCCGTACACTCCATATACACTCCAATACTTCAATACTCCATGGCCGCTCCAGCACTTTGCCGACATTAATGAGCTCTAATTGAAAGGCAGGCAGCCTCAAAGGCAGGTCGATAGATGGACCGCATTGCGTTTTGATAAACAAAAACAAAACGGAGAGAGAGCGAGTACAATAGTAAAAAATTACAAAAAAAATAAAGAAAAACCAGTAAGGACGTAGACGTTCAGTAGGACGCTCCGAACTTAAGAATACCCTATATGCCATATGTTGAATATATAACAAAAATTCCATGCCAAGCGAGACAGTATGAATCTTCTTACTTTGTTGGCTGTATCGTGCGATCGAAAAAAGTTTGAAATATTGTTTCCCTAATATCTTTTATGTTCATTAATCGATTTCAATGCACTTTGTAGATTAGTTTCATATATTGGTAGAGAGCATATATTCTGAATAACAACCTTCCAAGTTTAATATTGCGCTTTTGGCGTAAAAAGGGCGTGGCATCCAACTTTTGAAATAAATTTGATCTGCGTATAGCATTCACCTAGCTACATTTAAAAATTGGTTGCTCTAGCTCCTATAGTTCCTGAGATACACGGGTTTATCCTAAGGGATAGACTTGGCTAAATCGACATTCTTCGTCGTCGTAATCAAAAATATGTATATATTCCTTATAAGGTCTGCACGCCTTCTTCTACTTGTTCTTCCAAATATATGTAAATTTGCACAAAGTTATTAACACTTTTTTACCCATTTGCAATTTGTACAGGGTATAAAAAAGTGCGCAAATGTTCTGTGTGTGCTTGCGTGTCTTTGTGAACAAAGACTTTATGAGGCAAGTGGATAATTAAACGATGGGACGCACTGTGGAGCTGAAGATGCAGTTGATTGGTTCGACCAAAGAGAATTGAACAGTGGAAGAGTTGGAAATAAACAGAAGAAGCAGAAGCCAAAGCCATGGCATTGCGGATATTGAACTTTTCTCGTGTAAACAACACACAAAAAAAGCAACAAAAAAAAAAAACAACACGAACGGAAAGCAAGACAAGGGAAAAACCCAACAGGAAAATCAAAACGAATGTAAACAAAGCCATGAAAATGTCGTCGTTATGTTTTTATGGCGCCAATGGATACAAAACAGCGTCGAGCTGATTTTGGCCCCCAAAAACAACCAAAATATGTATAACATTTTTATGTTGTTCCTTCCTGCCAGTGTTGGAAAATGGTAACAAACATTGTCGTCTAACCAAACTTCGCATCCCTAATCATTAATTGATTTTGTATTGGCAGTAAAAATTAGTAAGTCAAGTAGACGCTTCTGCTGTCAATCAAAACAATTGGTGACAAGTGTGGCAGCACCAACAGCGTTGCCAGATTGTTGTACCATTTTGTCTGTTGCATCCAAATGTTTGCTAAATAATACGGAATTTATTTACTAATACTTATATAGTTGAAAAATAAATATATAAATGTTTATTTAAATATATATTGATATAAAAACATTGGCTTAAACATATTGTGAAAAAATTAAGTTTTTAAATTATGTATATTTAAAATATAGAGAACATATACCACATTATTTTTTTTTATTTTTTGATCTATCTATCTTTAATCTATATCTTAAACTTTCAACTTTAATCAAAATTATTCCTTGTATTTGTTCCTGGGGGTGGCGTAGGGAATAAGTGTCACAATCTTAAAACATCACTCGGCATTAACTAAAAAATAAATAAAATAAATAAATAAAAATTACATATAATAATAAATAATATAAAAATAATATATAATAATAAATAATATATAATAATAAATATATTTCAAGTTTTACAACCTCACAACATCACTCGGCATAAGTTAAAAAAAAAAATGAAAAAGAAAATTGTATAAAATAATAAATAATATAATAATAAATTCCAATTCCAAGTTTTAAAACCTTAAAACATCACTCGGCATAAGTTAAAAAAATATAAATTATATATAATAGTAAAAATTATTAAAAATAAATAATATAATAATAAATAAATATTATAATAATTAAAATTATATAATAATAAATAATATAATAATAATTAATATAATAATAAAAAAATATATAAATAACTGATTTGTTATAAATAATTAATAACAATTTAATTCTATTTCTAACACTATTTAAAACAAAAAAAAATATAGGGACGGGGCAGATCAGTGGGACGGTGGCTACAGTCGAACGTAACCGACCGTAGGAGACCCTTTACTTTGAGTATATGTACACACAAACACAATCAGACGCACACACACTAAGCTATCCGCGTATGCAAGGCACACCACCCCCCCTCTGCCCAGTGCGGGAAATTCTCTGTCGCATATATTCGTTGTTTCTTATCCGATCAAAACAAAATTCACAGCGTCGATAGAGAATGCCATAAGCTAGTTACATACCAAATCACAAGCCGATAGCTTCAAAACTGTGGCTACAGCAGCTTTTTGCGGTTTACGGGGGAAGGGGGAAAGGTATCCAAAATCTAAAACAAACTCGTGCTGCTTACTGAATAGGGGAACCTAATTACCGAATATGGTGTCTCTAGCTCTGATAGTTGCTGAGATCTAGGTGTTCATACAGACGGACAGACAGACGCACAGACGCACAGACGGACAGACAGACAGACGGACAGACGGACATGGCTAAATCGACTCGTCTTGTTGTCCTGATCAAGAATATATATACTTTATGGGGTCTGCCACGCCTCCTTCTGGGTGTTACACACATTTCCTCTTTGCACTAAGTTAATAGACCCTTTTTACTTTTTTAAAGTAAAGGGTCTAAAAACAATTGCTAAATACAATTTATTTGGAAATTCGGCATTATAATTTGTTGGTCCAATTTTTTATTCATATGAACAGAATAAAATGCAAATTGAACAAACTTGTGTAGCTTTGTTGATTTGCGATATTTGAACAGTTTGGTCTTAAACAAACAATTATCGTATTTTAATTAACGAAATATTTACTTAGTGATGCCACACGATGCACGACGCTCGTTTAAACGTTATTCTAATTATAATTTATAATACTTAACTCAATGATACGTTCATGTCAACATTTTCAATTTGCCTTTTAATATGTTTTCCATTCAAACATCCAGCCAGCAATCTGTTGACAGTTTCAATTAAAAACCAACCGCTTTTCACTCCCCCTCCCCCATCCCATAAAAAAACCCCAACGACAACAATTTAAAATTGAAAATTGAACATTATTCAAATATGGTGGGAAAAGAACATGTCATAAATAATTGCAGCAGATCAGATGGATTTATTATTATAATGAATAGAAATTGCATTTTATTTTTGATTCACAAATTCAGTTAGATATCTATAAATATATATATACATATATACTTAAATATGCATATAATCCCATGCTCTCTGCTGTTAATTGTGTTGCAAGTGATTATTGCTTTTTTGCGCTCACTGTAAACTTTAGTTTTTCATTTGATTTGGCATTTGAATAATTAATTTCCATGACACTAAAACCAAAAAATGGAACAAAAATGACAACAAATAAAACCATCAAATTGCAAATATCATAGATTTTACGCACAATGGCAATTTGCTAAAATATGTATGGCATTTAGTTAAATACCGACAGATCTATTTAGTATTTTTTTTTTTTGCATAATTTTCGATATAATGGCTAATTATTTATTGCATTTTATTGCAGTTTGTGTCGCATTGAAAGCGAGAATTAATAGTTAAAGATGTTATTTCTGTTCATTCGTTTTGGAAGAGAATATGCATGCAGAACAGTCGGACACAACCGACCGATTTATAAATTCAACTATAGATGTGAACTTTAACAATTTGTAGTTGCCAATTACATTATCTGAACAATTTTTTTTTATTTCTTTATGATGACATAATATTTGAATTATGAAATAGATCTGCCTGTCTGTCTGTCCGTTAGGATAAACCCGTTTATCTTAGTAGTTATAAAAGCTAGAGCAGCAATTTTCGGTGTATTGATGGATGTATACAATACGCAGATAAAGTTTATTTCAAATTCTTAGATGGTACGCCTTAACTGATTAAAATCGCATAAAGAGCGTAAAATTGAACATAGAAGGTTGTTACTCAGAATATATATGCTTTAGCATTATATTTATCTATACTAAAATTAAAATTAAAATTGGTAAATAAACATAAAAGTTATTAATAAAAACAGTTTATAATACTTAAACTAAATTTACGAACTGAAAATAAATTTAACATATGTGGGAAAGTTTATTTCACTTTCGAATTGACCAATAAAAAATAATATAATATGTAAGATATACATACTATATCTTTTTTGCTTTCTTCACGGGTAAATATTTTTGTTCTTCTATTTTTTTTAAATTTATCACTATTATTTACAATAAAAGTTGGTCGATGGCGCCTAAAAAGACCAAGATTGGCTCTTTAAATGGAGCGAATTTGCATAATCTTAAACTTATATACCCCATAGTATAACTAAACTGCTCTGTTTGCTGCTTAATATCGTAGTCTGCTTTCGATGGCTTTGGAAACTGCTGAATGCCGCATTGCAAGTGGCGACAGAATGAATGAATGAAGAATGAATATCCAATCGAATGCGAGCTGAAATGATTCATTCAATTATGAGTGGCATATGGAGAGGGAGCGAGACTGCGAGAGTCGAGCAAGAGTTAACGCAAACGTTGAGCTGTGAGCCATCCGAAAGGTCCGGAGAAAGGTAAAAAAAAGAGTAGAGAAGCAAAGAGAGGAGAAGAGAGCAAAGAAGCTGAGATGGTGAGAATAAGAAAGAGTGTCGCACATGCACAAAGTGCACAAGAAGCGCTTTTAACGAGTTTTGGGACTTTGTAGTCTGACGCGTCTCATAAGTTTGTACGTGCCGGAGTCCTCTTGGACCGTTGTGCGGCAGCGATTTACGGCGGAGCGTGACAGTCGAGCCGAGCCTCAGCCCAAAAAAAAAGTACAACAAATTGGGCACAGCCGATCAGTCGGTTACACCCGATAGTGGAATAGTGGAATACCCTGTGCCATATATTTCCGAATGTACGATACTGTACGATGTCAGAGTGCGACCGGTGGAAAACCTGCAATATTGTTACCCTAATATCTTCGGTGTTTATTAACCGATTTTAATGCGCTATCAAGGATGGTTAAACATAATGGTGGAGAGTATATATTTCGATTAACAATTTTCAAAGTTCAATATTGCGCTCGTTACTTGGTTTTTATCGATTGGGGCGTAAATGAGGCGTGTTATTCAACATTTGAAATAAACCTGAGCTGCATACTGTATATATCTATCTACACTTTGAACATGGTGAATATAGCGCTTTTAGTTTTCGAGATATTAGCGTTCATACAGAAGGACAGACAGGATAGAAGAGAGATAGAACCAAATCGCCTCAGCTCGTCGTCCCCGAACAAAAATATATATATAATTTTTGGCGTCTGCCACGTCTTCTTCTGCCCGTTACATGCGTTCTCCCCAAGTTATCAACCCTGTTTGTGGCCATTTATGGGTGCAGGGTATAAAAGAAGCAGCACCACAACAACTACAACCCACTTGAACTGTGGCTCACACAATTGAATTGAGAGCCGCTCTGTAGACTGTAGGCCGTAAGCATAAAGTCCACAAGTTGTCAGCTGTCTCACACTCCCCTCCCTACCCCTTCCCCACCCCTTCGCTTCCCTTTGAGCCCCTCTCTTATTCGCTGTCATGGGAGCTGGAGAGGCGCTTTTTTCTTACTTTATGCCTGGACAGAAGCTGCAAGGGTATTATAAGTTTCAGCAAATTAAAATGAAATGCAAAAAATAAACTGAAGCTGAGCGGGGCATAATCTTGAAGCACTGAGCACACACGACTGCAGCATAACCAGCTTTTGTATTTTACGGTTTTATAAGTTCGAGTATCGAGCAAAAGCTTTTCAGAAAAATAATTATAAAAACTGATTAAAAAATATATATACTTTGTGGGGTCTGCCACGCCTCCTTCTGCCTGTTACATACATTCTGACAAAGTTATTAACCCTGTTTTTCCCATTTTCAATGGGTACAGGGTATAAAAATTAAAGCAACAAATAAACATAATTTTTTTAATAATAATGTAAATGAAAATAAAAATCACAAAAAATTGAAATAAATACATTTTAAATTGAATTTAAAAAATAAATTTAATACCAACAAAAATAAATTAATTAAATTAAAAAATGCACAAAAAATTGTATGAATAAATTAACTTAATTAATTTTAATTTATTTATAAATTTAAAATTAACAGTAAACTAAATAAGAAAAATAAATATAATAAATTGGAAAATCATAAATAAACATATTGAAATTTGAAAGTTTAGCATATCAATAAAATTTGAATTTTTAAGTAAGTAAATAAATAATAAAATAAACAAATGTTTAAAATGCTACAATATTGAACATAAATAAATAAATTAAATAAATAATATGTGAAAAAGGTATATCAATTTATAAAACATTTTAAATGAAAAAAAAAATTAATATAAATTTGATTTGTTATTGCATGAAAAATTAATATTATTTAATATTATTAAATTAAAATATAGTTTACATTTTATCATTGTGCTGACAATTGTTTGCTTTTAATGATAATTAATAATAATTCTTGGAAATGTGTAAACACTTGTCAAACCCATTGAAGGTCAGCACACACGACTGTTGTGCTCGCGACGGGCTCAATAGTTGAACTTCCTGGATTTGTTTGTCATTGTTGAGTCTCTGCTCTTCACATCGACGATTTACTGTGGTCGCCTCTAATTGAATTGCCTCTGTCTCAGAGCAATTACCAGGGGAATGCCCAATGTGCTTTTTTGCTTTTTTGTTTGACTTTCAGTTTCAGTTTGAGTTTTGTTTGTTTCTCAGCTGCAAATGACAGATATCAAAAATGCAATTATTTTATCAAATTAATTTCTGTTGATTTTACAAAATTTTCAACTTTAATGTTTAGTTGTAACGGCTTTTTTCATAAATATTTAAGCAAGTGCCAGAATAATTAATAAATTTACAAAAAAGAAACCGTCATTTGCGGACAGTTATTAAGTGCATTTTTTTCCAACATAATTTTTGAATGAGTTTTCTTTATAGCAGCACACGAAAATATAAATATTTAGCACTTTTTTAGCACTTTTTTTTTGGGTTTATTCTAAAATGTTTGCTGTTGTTGTGGGGCGACTTTGCAATTAAAAGTTTTTTGCATGATTCTGACACGTGACAACAACAACGAAATGCTCACAGTGTGTGTCATGAGTTCAAATTATACTCGGCACGTGCAAAAAAAAATAAAAACCCCAAAATATAGAAAGTAAAAGGGAAAATCTAGAAAGTTATTTGTGACAGGCACAAGTATGTGGATCTACTCTACTAATCTAGCATGATACTTAACTTCTAGCATGCGATAATCTAGCATATCGCTTAACAAGTTGATGTCCAATCGGAAAAGCTTCAACGTTTTCTTTCTTTCTAGACCTTGTACTATAAATTAGTGCAAAAGAGTCTATGTCTGTCCATCTGCCTGTCTGTCTGTCAGAGAACTAGAGGAGGTATTCAAAATTTAAAACAAACTTGATATGCTTGCTTTATAGGACAACCTAAATACCAAATATGGTAACTATATATCCTATAGTTTGCGAGATCTATATCTATATCTATATCTATATCTATATCTATATCTATATCTATATCTATATCTATATCTATATCTATATCTATATCTATATCTATATCTATATCTATATCTATATCTATATCTATATCTATATCTATATCTATATCTATATCTATATCTATATCTATATCTATATCTATATCTATATCTATATCTATATCTATATCTATATCTATATCTATATCTATATCTATATCTATATCTATATCTATATCTATATCTATATCTATATCTATATCTATATCTATATCTATATCTATATCTATATCTATATCTATATCTATATCTATATCTATATCTATATCTATATCTATATCTATATCTATATCTATATCTATATCTATATCTATATCTATATCTATATCTATATCTATATCTATATCTATATCTATATCTATATCTATATCTATATCTATATCTATATCTATATCTATATCTATATCTATATCTATATCTATATCTATATCTATATCTATATCTATATCTATATCTATATCTATATCTATATCTATATCTATATCTATATCTATATCTATATCTATATCTATATCTATATCTATATCTATATCTATATCTATATCTATATCTATATCTATATCTATATCTATATCTATATCTATATCTATATCTATATCTATATCTATATCTATATCTATATCTATATCTATATCTATATCTGTATCTATATCTATATCTATATCTCTATCTATATCTATATCTATATCTATATCTATATGCTCTATTATATCCTCCATCTTCATCATCTCCATCTGCTAAAAAGAGATTGTGGGAGATAGGCATAGAGTGAAAGAGAGGCATAGTTAGAGAGACTCTGAAATAGAGTAGAATAGAAAGAGAGAGAGAGAGAGAGAGAGACAGCGACACCTATTAAATGTCAACGCGTTTGTGGGAAAGTTTTTGACAGGCGCAGGCAAAGGCTCATCCTGTTCCCTCCGCAGTTTCCCTGCCCACAGTTTTCCTCCCCCTCCCACTCCCCCACCCCCTCTCGCACACTCTCACCTAGCTCTCACACCGGTGTGAGCTGTGCAAATGTTTTTCCTGCTTTTCAGCAGTTTTTATTTGGCAGACAGGCGTGGGAAATGTCGAATTTTTCATCGATGCGCCAACAAAAAATGTTGCCGCAATTTATTTTGTTTTGCTCTAGGTTAGGTTGCGGAGGCGGGAATGGTGGGCGGGGCGGGGGAGGCATTTTCATAACGCTTTTTTTTATCATTTATTTATTTTGATGCAGTGGCTAAAAGTTTTGTTGCAGGTGGCAGACAGAACCAGGGCTGCAATGCCACTTATGCATATACATACATGCATAGCTCCCAAAATATTTATACATACATACATACATACATGTACGCTGTGTATGCATAAACATAAACCGACTTTTCATGCATATTTAAAATGCAATGGAAAAGTTTTCGTAGCTCCTAACTTTAGTGTGTGGAAAATTGCGCAAAAATTGTTTTGCAAGGGTTTTTGGCGCAAATTGAATTTCCCAGAGGCCAAGCCATTTGAGAGAGATTTTCAAGCTGATTCTACACTGGCAGAAAAATACAAAAGAAAAACTAAATAAATAAATGGTATATGCAAAGTTACGAAACTTATTTTCAACAGCTTTGGAAATCTTAAATAAATATAAATGAATATAATTATTTAAACACTATATTAAACTTACTTTAACTTCTAGCTTATTTGGTATATAGACATATTTTCAATTTAAATTTTACTTAAAATAAAAAACAAACCCAAAACAAATATTTTGAATTTTTCCCTAATTTTGTTATATTTTTTTTATAATATATTTACCATCTCTTTTTATAATATTTTAATTTAATTGTTTATTTAAGTGTTTGTTTCATTGGTTTATTTATGGATTTATGTTCATGTTTAATTTATTTTTTAATCGAAGTATTTGTTTTATTATTTTTTTCATGGATTTATTTTCATGTCTCTTTAAATACTTAAAAAAATAATAAGAACAAATAAATTGAGTTTCATTTAAGCTGCCTTTATAGTAAGCTTAATAAATTGTTTGTAAGAATTTTAATGCTTAAGTTTTTTTGTGGAGTTTATTTTTAATTTTTTTTTTTATTTTTTTTTGCTTTTGCAGTGTAGCTCATGTTGGGTTTTTATTTTTTATTTTCGCACTGTGCAGCGCAATGACAGCACAGTGCAGAAAACAGTAAATCCCTCTCAAATCCAAGAACAAAAGCAAACGAGACAGATAAACAGACAGAACGACAGACAAACATACACAGATACGGCATCAGACAAGGGGGAGGAGGAAACAAAAAAAATAGTATAAAAAAAAGCTCTATCAAAGAATGTAGTATATCTCGAATATCTGTGAATTTTATTCATATGCTAAATCAATTTGAATGCAATTTTAAGACTCACAATTCTATATTGAATTCAATATTTGATTTAGTTTTATTTCCTCCGCCGGCTTTAATGTGGTAAATAATTGTTTATTTATCACAAATTGATTACATTTGCCAGCCATTGTGTTCATTTATTGCTCGATTACCAAAAAACCAAAAATAAAAAACAAAAAAAGCAGAAAAAAAAAATAAAAAACGTTTTGTCTTTCAAGTTAAGCTGCCCCAAGAGCTGTTAAATTTATCAATTCTGTTTTGTGCCGTACTCGAAAATGTGTTTTTTCGTTTTTGTTCTTCAGCATTTCAATTGGTCGATTGTGTCGCTTTGTTGACAAATCGAAAGAGTGTATTTTTTTTAGCTTTAAGCTGTATTTTAATGGACGTCTTTTAGTCGCTTTTTTTATGTAGTACAACTTAATATTGGTCGTTTGAAAATAATGTCGAGGGTGTTTAAAGCAGAGAATCGCCAGCATTATGAGTTTGAAATCCAATCGATTATTTATCGTAATTTATGCATCGCGAATTTTACTTTATCGGAAAAAGTATAAAAATCAAAAGTATTTTAGTTTCAGGATCTATTGCATTTTTAGACTAGTAAACCTACACTTTAATTAGCAAATTTTTCTTAAATCTATTAGTTTCAGCTATTCCGTCATTTGTAAAACACAAAAATGCTAAAAATCCGTAGCTTTAGAGCTAAACCCATCTAAATTTGCATATCGTTGCTTTAATACCATATGCAGCTGTGCTGCAAATTTTATGGAAATATTTCAATTTATTTGGAAGTTATGCTGGGATTGAATATACGTAGAACGAACTGGCGCCATCTATGGCAAGCGTTGCTTTAACTTCAACTGTGCTTTGAATCCAACTGTACCAAAAGAATTTCTTTCTTTGCATATCTCTAGTTTTTACCTAACCTTAAATAAGGTAACTCTTGAAAATGGTTCTCCGAATGACATTTCGTAACACCATTTGGCAAATGCCTTGCAATGTGCACAATTTGTTGTGTCTCCTCATTAGGAGCGAGGGCGCTGTAGTCGACATGTGATGATGTCAGACAAAACAGCGCACAATTGCACTGAAAGTGATTTAATTTACTAAGCGAAAAGTTGTAGGAGAAGACAAATACTATCTGGAAAAGAAATGGGAGCGGGACGGGGCAGCAAAAAAAAAAAAAAATGTGAAGGAAAAGTGTGACGTTGATAACAGCAGCTAGTGCAATGGCAACTACAACAAGTGGACAGCGCCGGAAAATGTCATAAAACATGAAAGCGACGCCTGCAAAGTGCTTGACTAAGCAATTTTCTTAGTCATTTGGTCAAGGGACAAGAAAAAAAAAGAAAATAATAGCAGACAGAGAGACACAAAAAAAGAAAAACCCTATAAAAACGTGGAAAAAAGTGTGGAAGATTCACAATTTTCGTTCAGCGCGCTGCGAATCGCAACGAACGCAACGGGTTGGCGCTGCCAACTTGGCTTACTTTATTTTATTTTTCTATTTTCCTAATTTTGTTGAGCCTGTACTTTTAAAAAGTAAAAGGGTCTATTGAGTTAGTACAAATAAAACGACAAACTGAGTCGATAAGGCTGTATAGGTCTATCCGTATGAGCACCTGTCCGTTACGTTCGACTGTAGTTCCGTCCTTACTGTTTTTTTGTAAAGTGGGTAAAAGCGGGGGATGTAACAGTCAGAAGGAGGCGTGTCAGATTCCGAAATATACGTATTCTTGATCAGCACAACCTACTCATTTAGGATAAAAGCCGAGATCTCCAAAGCTATAAGAGCTAGAGAAGCCATAATTGGAATGTAGTTAGGTGTACATCAAACTTAGATGACATTTATTGCAAATGTTGCATGCCATGCCCCCTTTACGCCCTAAACGATAAAAACTGAATAACAAGCGTAATACTGCACACAGAAAGTTGGCATTCAGCATATTTCAACTCTACCATTATATTTATCTACTCTGAGAATTGCATTGAAATTGGTTGAAAACACCAAAGTTATTAAAGAAACAATATTGCAGGCTTTGCTTCGTTCGCTCTATGGTTTTTAAACCTTATTTAAAATGCAGTGTATTCCAAAGTCGGTTGCGTTCGACTGTTCAGCTGCATAGTTACAGGTTTTTTTTGTTGTTTTTGGAACTTTTTGTACTTTTTGTACTTGATGCTAGTTTTGGCTTATTGTTATTGTTGTTGGTTTCTTTTCTGAGTAATTTGTTGCACTAACAAGCAGCTCGCTTCCATTCCATTTCATTTCTCTTGCTCGACTGCCCAGGCACACGGTTTACATCAGCGGCAACCTTCCGAAGGGGCGATACGGTGCCAGGACAGCCCCAGGGAAGACCCTTTCGCTGTGTCCGGTGACTAATAAAAAATTATTTCATATCTTTCTCCGCTGTGGTCGTGGTCGGTTCGAAATGCATTTGTTTTCATTGTTGTTACTGGCCTGCTGGCAACAAGAGAGATGGAAATGCCAAAGTTGCCACAGTGCTCCACAGAGCTGCCCAAAAGATCAAGATGACGAAGTGCAGGTCACGCGAGTGTCGCATTTTTCTTTCCATTGAAAATGGCACTTTTCCATTTCTGTGCCGCGTGCGTCATCAACATCATTCCGCTTGCCATCATAATCATTATATTCGTAATCATCATTGTCATGATTATCGTGTGCAGCAGCCGCAAAAAATCAGCACTGCTCGTATATTCAAGTGCTCTTTCCCGTAACCAATACAAACTACAAGAACAATTTCGTTGAACTTTGAATGTGAATAACTTTGCCAAAACTCAACCGATTTTCAAGCGGTGTGGTTTTTTCTGAATTATTTTGGTTCAAAAATAAAGTTTTAGTGACAAATCGAGGAAACAAAAATTGAAATTTTTGGAAAAATTTTAAGCCTTATCTTTTAAATTAAAAAAAAATCTGAAATTTTCGGAAAACATATTTTTGTTTTAAAATTTTTACAATTTATGCGTATACGAATTGTATTGCCAAATTATGCAGAAAAAACAATAATGACCGTAGTTGGTCGAAAAATGTAAAATTTTGGGTACTATATTAGTATCATGGGGGAGATTATCACTCCTTAAACAAAAAAAAAACATTTTTGTCAACTTTGAACGCGCATAGCTTTAGCAAAACTCAAGCGGTGTGGTTTTTTCATCATCATTTGAGTAGTAAATTAAAATTGTAGTATTAAAAAAAAAATTTTTTTTTTTAATTTTTTGCTAAATTTTTATGCCTAACAAAATTTGCAATTTTTGCGAAAAAAAATATTTTTTTTAACATCATAAGAATTGATGCGTAAACGAATTGTATTGCAAAATGTTGTAGAAAAAACCAAACATGAAAGTATTTGGTCGAAAAATATGGATTTTAGGGGCAATTTTGGTATCATGGGAAGATTATCACTCCTTAAAGAAAATATGATATTTTTGTTGAACATTGAATGCGCATAGCCTTACCAAAACTCAACCGATTTTCAAGCGTCACCATGCAGTGAAACATCGTTGTTGAAAATTAAACATCGATGTATCGGATAGTTGATATAGAGTTTTATCGATTGCTTTACCGCTCTAGGCTGTAAATATGTTGATATGCTTGATTGAAATAGTTTATCCCCAATCATTTAAAATATATCCTCATATTTTAATGCTAATGTTGATAACTTTAGTTTATAAATTAAACGAATGCTGATTTTCTGCAAGCTTTATGTCGGGAGCGTCCGACTGTGTGCGTTGGTGGTCATATTTTTAAGGTTATGTGCACTGCCTAAGAACTTGAGCAACACACAATAACAACAAATTAAGTTCAAGACTGCGCAGTGCTTTACCAACACCCGCTTTGTCTTTGCCACACCCCCACACCCTCTTGTTCACCCCTCAACCCGTTCCCCCCTTGCCGTTCCCGCTCCCGCTCCCTTTCCTTGCGAGTGCTTTATTATTACTTCTGCTTTTACTACAGTTTTTGCTTTCGCACAGCAAACAAATGACCACAAAGCATGGACGGACCATTGTTTGAAATGAGCAGGGTAATGAGCGGCAGAGGGCAACAAAGGGGGGGCGGGAGGGTTAACGAGCGAGGGGCGTGGCAGGGGCAAGACGTTACAAAACGCATGCTGTTGCAAGTGCATAATGCACGAAACATTTTTTACAGTTGCTTCTTGTTTTTTTTTGTTTTTGGCAAGAGCCCCTGCCCCGCCCCCTCAGCAAGCGCTCTGTTAACTTGGCTTAAAGAAGTAGCAAAAGCGGCTAATAAAGAAAGATCTGCTTGAAAGCGCACGAAGAAGAGAGCCTGGCCTAATCAAAGTTCAGATCTGTTGTCGCACAAAGACAAAAGACGCCAAGTCAAAACAACTGAAAGATTAACACAAAAAAAACCCAAAAAAAAACCCCCCCAAAAAAAAACACAACCATCAAAAAATTGGGTTAACCTCAAGAAAATGAGCTCGCAAATAATTTTGCATGCAATTCATAACAAGCGAAACAAAACACCAAGAAATTATGCTCAAAAGAAACTGGAGCAAGAAACAAACAAACGAAAAATGACAAAAATAATAAAAAATAATAAAAAATAAAAATACAAAAATTGAACGAGAATTGCAATTTCTCTGCATTATAATCGACTTTTGTTTTGGCTTACAACAAACGCATTTAATTTTAAAATTTATATTTATTTATGAAAGTTTAAAGCTCAACTTAAGGTTTCTGAATGAAAAAAAAAAAAATAATTTAAATTGAATAAAATGAAATTCAAAATAAATAAAGTCTGACTATAGCTAGATATTTATGCTGCGCAATTCAAATTTATTTCTAATGTTGGTTGTTTTTTTTTACACCCTAAGCAATAAAAACCGATTCCAAGAAGGTTTATTATTCAGAATGTAAGCGCTCAATTATATAATATTTATATTTATGTGTTTTAAAAAACGCATTAAAATAAGTTAATAAAAACAAAAGGTATTAATGAATAAAGATTTAAAAAAAAAAACCCCCGTTGAGCGCGCAGCGCGAGCTGTGTGTTTCTACATAATTATAAGATATTGTTTATTAAAAATTTATTTTGGTAAAAAATCGATATATGTGCTAATATATATTCATTGATTTATCGACTTATCGTTTTCTTTACTATTTGTTCTCTTTGCAGGTCAGTAAATTGCCAAGATGTCGGAAAATGTTGCCGGAAAGTGTTGCGAGAAAAGCGTTTGGTATTCATGCACTATATGGTTGAACACTTTACAATTTTGCTTAATTTTGTGCCTGGTTATGGGCTTAAACAATGGCTGAGCTAGGGAGGAAGAGAAGGGGGTTGTGGAGGAGGGTGCAGAGGGGAAAGAGGGGGCAGAGTGAAGGCTAGTCAGACGATAGAACTTATCCTTGTCGCTCGGCACTTGGGTACAACGTGTCAGTCAGGATTCGCTCAGATACACTTGCTTGTCACACACACACACACACACTCACACACACATACAGAGAGAGACAACAAGAACAACATGGCGTATGCGTGCGTGTTACACATTTTACGCTGGGCCTACGAAAAATTTTTATGTTTTGTCAGCACAAAAACAAAGTGAAATTTTTTGCTCCCTTGCCCTTCCCCCCTCTGCTCTTTATGACAACGACGTTGCTGGTGGGGGGAGGGGGGCAGGGCACTGAGGGGGTTACAGACAGTTGAGTCGTCCTTCGTTTTGATTAATCTTGTCATGTCGTTAAAATTTTTGCAAATGTCATTTCAAGTTGTATACGTTCCACATTGCCTTGCCCGCCTCTTCGATTGGCCTGCAAAGCAGCTGGCAAACAGACTGGCAGTTACCCTGTAATTTTTGAAAATACAGTTAGCAAACAGACTGGCAGTTACCCAGTAATTCTCTAAAATGGAAGCTACTATAAAACTAACAACAGTTTAAATTTTTAATTTGTAGATTTTAATCAGACATCGCACTTAATAATTAATAATTGAATAAATAAATAAAATCCCCAGGAAAATCTCTACAAGAAATACAAATTTTATTTTCTATATTTTTTATTTTTAACATATTTTTAAATTTTAGTCATAAAGTTCCCTAATTTGATTTATTGATAATGCAATATTTTGACATATTTGTATTTCGATATATCCACTAATATTTTGATTAAATTAAATTTCCAATCAATATTTATGCACATTTAATTTTATTTTATTATTATTTTATAAATATGCATATTCAATATGCCTTACAAACAAAATAAGGTATTAAATATGTCCCTATGCATATCAACCAAATTTAATTCTATTCATATCAAATATATCACTCAATTTTATTTCATTTTAATATATTAAAATTTATGTTATTCCCTTTTGTTTTTAATATTTTTTGATATTTTGATTAATCAACCAATATTTGAATTTAATTAAATTCATATCAAAAATGTCTCTAAATTTTTATAGATTGTTTTTTTAACATATCCCCCACAAGTAAAAAAAATTAAATATAATAGAAGCATTATTGAACATGGATTTATATTTATTTATTCAATTTCCACTACAGTCGACAAAGAAATTAAATACAATTTATTTATAAAATTTAAACTATTAATAAGATTAAATTAAACGTTTAAAAGATAAAAAGATGATCTGGGGATGATTTTACGCATTTTAAATAAAAATAAATAAATTGTTTATGCTATTTCTTTGTATTCTATGTGTAAGCTGCTGTTGCTCTGTATACCCTGTTTGGCTGTTTGGTAAAGTAAGGGGTATCGCATAAGTAAATTCCTCAATGTTTCTCAATGTTTGCTGGCAGTCGTCAGTCGTCATCATCATCGGCATCGGCAGCGGCATCGACAGGCAAACTGATGGCTCCTTTTGGCCTGCCATCATTCGCTTTTAACTGCCTTTAACCCCACCTTCCTTACACTAACATACACACAACACACACACACACACACACAGCCCCGCCCACTTGAGGAGCGTTAGCAACCACGAGTTTGTCTGTCGCCAGCAATCGCAGCCGTACAAATGGCCCCTGGAATTTCTATAATTTATAGGCTTTCAAAGCCATTTACATTTGTCATTTATGCTGGGCTGCCTGCCACAGGAAGTCAACACACACACACACACACACTCGCACACACACACACACACACACACATCTCAATATACATGCATACATATTTATTGTATGTTATAGAAAGTCAAACTGCTCACAGAAAAGCCATAATAAAATCATTAAATGAAATTTTGCTGCGTTACTTTCTTATTCAACTGCTTCTTCAACTTATTCCGCTTGCTGCTCTGCTTCTTTAACCACTCATGTGCAGTGTTGTCAGTTTTCTATTCAGCAAAAACGCTAAAAAGTGCACGCTAATATAGCTGAAAAAATTTATTTCTTGCCAAGAATTGTGATCATCATCTCAAAAATATCGCAGGATTTTCAAACAATTTACTTTTATTAATGATTGAACGTGTGACTAATTTTTTCAGTGTATTATGCAGAGAAATCTCTTTAATTTGTGACTTGAGCTGGCTTTCAAATTTGCCAAATTGAACTTTTGTTACAACGGAATTGTTGAAGATATATTTTTTCCAAGTTTTTTGAGAATGTGAAAAAAACTGTTCTTTTATTCTGCTGTGCATGATGTTCTGCTGCCGATTGCGTCCGGCTGATCCGACACAGCTTTACTGGTTTTTAGAACTTTTCAAATTAAAGCAAGATTTTACTCTAAATATAACAATTTTTGTATAATACAGTAGAATCCGGTTATAGCGACATTCAAGGGACCGACGATTTTACGTCGTTATATCCGGCAGACGCACTATCCGAAAGGAGCAAAAAAAAAATTTTTTTTGTATATTATGGATGCCATGTTCGTAATAGGTTTTAAAATAAAACAAATTAATTTTTTAATCAAAACAAAAAATTTAATACAGTAGAATCCGGTTATAGCGACTTTCAAGGGACCGACGTCGTTATATCCGGAAGACAAAATCCATGATTTTGTTTCTTTTTCGTATTGAAAAAACACAAAATCCATGATTTTGTTTGCTTCTTTTAGCATTGTTAAAGAAATCAAATTTTCCTCTTTAAAGTTTTTTTTTGTTCGGCACGTCGCAATATCCGGTTGAATTAAAATGAAAATTGAATTGAAATTGAAAAATCTCGTCGTTATAAGCGGTTTGTCGCTAAAAGCGGAGTCGTTATAAGCGGAGGCCGTTTCATATAAGTTTGTATGGGGACCAACCAAACCATCGAGTTTTCGTCGCAATAACCGGACGGACGCTATAAGCGGCGTCGTTATAACCGGATTCTACTGTATTTAACTCTTTTATTGTCAGCAAAAATAAAATATAATTTTATGCATTTATACTTTAAATTAAGTTCTTAAGAGCAAATATCAATCAAGATAATGACAAAAGTTCTGTAATTGTTGCTAATTTGATGAAGAATTTTATAACACTTGTAATTAAGCCAAAAAGCCGTATTGTTTTTATAAAAATAAATCTAGAATTATCATTTGCTGCAGTTTCACATTTATGCCAGCAAATGCGCTTGCAAAACCGTCAGATTTGACGGGAAAAAATCGGTGTTGGCAACACTGCTGATGTTATTATTCTTTCGTTTCGTTTCGTTTTGTTGTATTTTGCTCTCGACATGATTTTATTATATTGACAATCGTTTATTACATCTAAAAGCCAATAACCTATTGCACTTCAATCAGCCAATTGATGAAATAACTCAAACACTATAGACCACTTTCTCTTCTTCTTTCTCCCCTCTCTCCTGTTGTCTGTGGTTTTATCAATTAGCATGCAGCCCTGATTCCGTTTATAACAAATAGATTTAACGAGCTGCTCATAACTTTCATTTGACATTGATTCCTGTCCTAATCTCGTCAGCGTGACGACATTTTTCTAGCCTTTGCAAATTTATCGATAGCTCGCAATTGCTGTAAGAAACACACAAAAAACAGAAAAAAAAACACAAAAAGCAAACTTAATAATAATAATAAAAATATCATAATAGCGGAAATAACAATAATGACTACAGGCAGGCAAGGGAATTAACAGCATTTTGGGTTATAAAATTTATTTTTGTTACCTCTGACTTATACGCTTAGCACTAAATGGATTTGTTTTAATTGACAGAGGGCGTTCGGGAAGGCAGGGGAGATGGAAGGAAAGAAAGCATTAGCCTGGGACTATCTAAATTTATTGTGCCAAAACATACTAATATAGCCCACTGTACACTGTAGAAAATGTGTAATTTATTTCATTTGATTTATCTTTTAAAATAAAAGAAAGAAAGTAAATTTAACGCGAGTAAAAAAGTTTATGAAATTTAAGGACATAATAAAATGTTGAAAATAGATAAACAATATTTCAAGATATTTTTAGACTTTAAATAATTTGTTTTTAACTGTTAAAAAAAAAACAAATTAATATAACGCATAATACACTTTAAAAAATAATAAATACATTTTATTAGATTTAAACTAAACATCAGTAAATAATAAAATAAAATAAATGCGAATGAAAAAGTGATTGAAATTTAATTTAAAATATTGTTAAACTTTAGAAAGTGTATTTTGCTTAAACATTTTTGAAAAGATTTAATTTTATGCAAAATATTGGAATATGACAAAGAATTTTAATTTTATTTTATTAACTAAAATGTTGTCTTAGATCAGACAACATATTTGAAATTAAGCATTAAAGATTAAAATTAATTTTAATTTAGCGAGAAACAATATAATAAAAGGTAATATATATATTGAAAAAAAAAAAAAATTAAATCAATAAATACAAAACAAATCAAAGCAATAAAATAAATAAATAAATAAAAGTATTTTCAATAAAATTAAACGTAAAAGAAAATCATAATAAAAGATGATATACAAGCTGGCAATAAAATTTAAAATAAATTAATTTTAAAAAAATCATATGTGAATTGTATTGTATGTATATGTATGTTAGATTTGTTAGAAAATTTTTAAGATTTGTAAAAAATGGTCTAAAAAATCGAAAATAAAATTCCCCAAATTTCAACGCAGCTTGCAGCCTCTAAACCGACAACTGAAAGATTTTTCTTCGAGCATATTTAATACATTAACTAACTACAGTTGAGTTATGCGTATCGATTAATCCATCGGTGTTCGCATACTGCTGTCAGCCGCTGTTAAGGCCCACTGTCGCTGGCATTTGGCTTTAATGGGGCAAACACGACTTTGGATGGCAGCAAAGACCAAAGCCAACGGCTCTGGTCAGCTGGGGGCTAGGCTAGGGTATAATTAGAGGTTCATTTCATAGCTGTCGATTGGGTATTAGTTTTGACATTTTGTTGCGTGACGGACAGGAGAGGAAAGTCAACAATCTATAGGTATAAACAATATATATATAAATATCTTTGTTTTTTGTTTGGTTTTGCGGAAGGATCTACAACAAATAAATATAAATAAATTAAGTGAATTACACGGCGAGAGTGGCAAAAGGCAATAAAGGAAGCAAAATTAGCTGTCAATTATGAAGTAAGTCGCTGAGAAAATAGTCGTCAGACTGCCAAAGGCCACAAAAACCCACAGAAACGGAAAGTGCGAAGGGGCAGAAGGGAGAAGGGAGGACAGGCTGGAGGGGCAGGAAGGTTTGAGACCTCACAACGACCACAAAGAACAACAGGCCTATGCGAGAGCAATGCACTGTGGTACGGATTGCAAAAATAATGTCAATAATTTCCAAATTTTAGGAAAATAAAACTATTTTTTAACATATTACAAATAAATAGTCTATATATAAATAATCGATAATACTTATCGAAATTAGTTCAAACCTGTTATTTTTATTGAATCTAAAAATTAAAAAAAAAAAAAACAATTGGCAGTCATTTTTTGCATTCATGAAGCGCTTTTCAAAAATTATACGATTAAAAATAAAAATAATTTATCTAATGATTTATAAATATTAATTTAACTAATTAATGGTTAGAGATAAAAAAAAAAAAATATATGTAAAATTTTGTAGAATTTATATACAGAAAAATGTTTGTATTATTTTGTTTTCTCCTAAAATATATTTAAATATCTATACAAATAATTTAAATTAAATTGATAAAAATAATTTTTGTTGCATACCGCAAGGAGCTGCGCAAGCCCTTCACTTTATATGGTCTAAATGTAGGCGTGGTCCGCTCGACTTGTCACCTATTTCTGTTTGTTTTCTATTGTATTCCCATCAATTGTTCCAAATTACAAGTCTGCAAATTATTTATAAGAATTTATGCCTGTTTTATTACGCTTCAGCCCACAGTGCAATGGAAAGATGTGACCAGAGCACGCGATGGGGGTCTTACATGTTATATTATGCCATATTGTTGTGGTCTAGGGATAGAGAGAGAGAGAGCGAGAGAGCAGAGGCGGCTGCCTAACACTTCTTCAGCTGGTAAATTGCTGTCAATTAGTGAAAAAAGCAATAAATAAACAGCCGCCAAGGTTCCATATACACCAGACACAGACACCCTCTCTCCATCTCTCTCATTCTCTGTATCTCTCCCTCTCTTTTTCTAGTCCTTCTCCCAGAATTTCTCATATATATATATAGGTACATCTGCCACACATACGCATAGACAGCTTTAATCCAGGTAGAGCTCTATAGCACAGGTGTTCACAATTTTTGGCACATTGTGCGTTAGTTTTATTTCTACACTGCTCAAAAAGCAGATGATTTAATTGCCATTTTCGGCATACTTAATAGGCCATAAAAAAGTAGCTAAATTTACTGCGGTTTCTGAAATTGTATTTAATCTTATTGGAAACCCTGAATATTATAATTTTTTTTTTACAAATTTTTACTTTATCAGGTTACTATGTCAAGGAGTTACAGTAGGGAATATAGTTTTAAAAAAAATTTTAACTGCAAGTGTTCTAGATTCTAGGTCCAAAGTTCATTTGGAGATGTAAAAGGTTTTAGTACTTTAATTGAGAATATATGTATATAAAATAAATTAAATAGGTCATATCTTTTTATATCAAAATTGAAAATCTTATTATCCTTTCTTGAATATTATAGTATTTCAAGAAAGAATAATAAGATTTTCAATTTTCAATTTTGATATAAAAAGATATGACCTATTTAATTTATTTTATATACATTTTTTTAATGATTTAATTAATAAGCAATTAACTTGGAAAATCTATAGTCAAACTAAACAATTTAAGTCTATATTGACTTGGTAAATATTCGATTTTGTGACTTGACATATCTTTAAACAAAATCGAAATTCCAGGCGTATCTCATGCTGTTATTTTTGATTCCGATTGAGCTTTTAAAAACCGATAAAATAGGGGAAATAAAGCTGTAAATAAACGCAATCTTGTGATCAGCATTATATTGTTGGGCAGCTGTTACTGGAAGCACTCTGCTCAGTATGCAACATTCTCCATTTGCTCCATTCTCATCCAAGAAATCGGCAGTTCTTTCTGTTTCTTTAGCGCTGACTTCTCCATTACCATTCGACCTTTTTATGACGCTTTTTCGCCTAGTTTTATTGACATTTTCACGTGTTGTGTACAGCAGGACACGCACGCGCGCACCTTGTGTGTGTAGCGTCGGTAGAGCAGGAGGGTGCCAGAGGGTGCTGGGGGGTGTTTTGAGTGTTGGGTGTTTTGGGTGTTGGGGTTTCATTGTTATTGGCCGCATGCTGTAATATGTTATTTGTTGGGCAAGCATTTTTATTGGCATTTCTACAGGTGAACCCTGGCCATTAACGCCATCTACCGGTCAATCCTTGTACTTATCCCAGCACACACACTCTGCTCCCCAAGGAAACAGCTTACATTTTTAGTGAATTTATTTGATTTTGGAGCCGGGTGAACAGCGATAGCCAAGCTTGCCACGCCATGTGGCATTTGCCTCGTAAAGTGCCAAACAAAATTGTTACCGGTTCCTCTTTATGCACCCTCCTCATCCACCCTAAGAACTTTTATAAAACACCTGCCCGGACAATAAATGGCTTGGGATTAGCTTGTTGCCGTACCATCTGCAGGGGGCAATGTGGGGCATAACGTCGGCATAGATCACAGTTAGCTGGCAGGATGACTTAATGGGAATCGAACGCACAACACACAAACAAAATGCATACAATTTGGCTTTCCCATCGATCATTGTCATAAAACGCTACAGCTGCAAACAAAAGCAACTTTGGGCTTTCATGTCTAGCCTAAGCTTTGACTTAAAGCTCATTTGCTCACTTCAAAGTTTTACAATCCATAAAAAAGTTGTAAGACAAAACTGTCATAAAGACTTGAAATGTTTTTATTATTCATAATTTACGCAGCGATTTGCATAGGTCTAAATAAATCAAAACTTAATGAGCTGAAAGCTATACAAAATCAAAAATAAGCTTAAGATCATAATGAATCATAATGACTACAATCAAAGATTAGACATAAAGCTCAACATCAATCACTTTCATATGCTTTAATAGCAGCTTTGTATTTGCGCAAAGTTTAACTATAATCCATATGACAAAAGCAATATAACAAAGCTTATAGACAAAGCTGTTTGAAAAGCTTTGAGCTGTTTAAAACAGCTGTAAGCTGCTTTAAAAAGCTTTAAACTGTTTTAAAAGCTTTGAGCTGTTTAAAACAGCTGTAAGCTGTATCACAAGGCTTTAAGCTAAAGCTGCTTAAAAAATTTAAAGTTAAAGCTACATAAAAAAGCTCTAAAACAAAGCGGCATAAAGAGCTTTAAGAAAAAGCTGAAGAAAAAAGCTTTAAGCTTAAACTCTATGGGCAAAGCTTTAAGTCAAAGCTTTAAAAGTAAATGTGTACAAAAGACAGCCTTTTTAAGGTAGATATTTATATATAGAACAATTTAAAAAGCTTTCAGCACACTGCAAAGCTTTTATGTGAAATGATAACTTCTACTTAAGCTCTATTTAAAAGCAAGACAGTCTAAAGTTTAAGCTGAAATTCCAAAGTCTTTAAACGCTTACAGCTCTGTGCAAATCTGAAGCCAGCAAACAGTATGGCTTAATAGCCGATCAGTGGTGGCAGTGGCATGTAAGCTTAAAGCGTGCCAAAAAGCTCTCAGGCCAAGTCTGCTAATTGTGGCACCGCAAGGATGATGTACAACATGCACACAACGATAGAACTCGAAACCCCTTGACAAACAACACACAAAACCACAGGCAACACCTTCGGGGACCTACGAATGTGGGCTAACTCTAGGGTATGTAGGTGTCGGTCGGTAGCTCCTGAGTTGGCACAGGAGGGCGGGGCGGATCATTAAATATGTACAAATAACTTCACTTGTTGGCAAAGGCCGCTGCTAAATGGTTGGTCCAACTGCAAAACGAGACAATAGCAGCTGTAATACGGCTTCTAGAAGAGCCCCAGAAGTAGCGCTGACAAAAACAAAGCGACGCCTGGTCCTACAACTCGGACTCGGACTCCGAATCGTACTCCCACTCAACGTTGAACTCCAGCTTCAGTTTGTGCGCTGCACATTGGCACAAAGCCTATGATTTTGGCATTAACTCCAAAAATATAGCTAGAGCTCTATATATTAAAGCGCTTTTTAGAAAATTAGTTTCGGATAAAAATTTGTATACAATAAAATAATTAAAATTTTTTATTTGCTAAATTTGCGACAGCTCCGCCTTTGGAACCGGGAGAAATAGTTAAAATCGTTTACTTCCATAATTTTAAAATCAGAACTTTTACATTTTGCATATGCATAGCTTAAGAATATTTTAATATATATTTCAAATTACAATCAAATCATTGAATAAACACGAAAGTTATTAAATAAACAAGTAAATAAATAATTTGTATGTTAACCCTCTACTGCCCATGCACACCTACAAAAACTGTTTACTATTATATTTTAAATATTTAATATTATAGCTAAATAATAAAAGTTTAGAGCCTTTTTTTGGGCTTTGATTTTTTTAAACTCATAATTATTATTTGCAGACTCTATTATTTAAGCTTCAAGTTGTTCTAGGAAATCAAAGATGTTATATAAATATTTTTCTAAATTATTTGTTCAAATTTTACATTGAGAATTCCAAATAGTCGAAACATGGCATTGTTATTAAAATTGCAATATTTTGTCCCAATGTGCGCTGTGTAAACTAAAGGTATTGCCGTCTGTCTCTCAGTTTCTGTGTCTTTCGGTACTATACGTCAGCGTGTCCTTGGGTTTCTGTACCCAATTTCCCATTCCCTGTGGTCTCTGCTTGCTGGCTTTCCCTTGACGTTTACGGGGCGTGACTTTTGCACGTCTGGCAGTATGACCCTTGACTTGTATTCCTTTTGCAACTTCTCGCCCAGCCGCCGCTCATCAAGAGCACGTTGCAACCAGAGTCAGCGACAACTGCCACTTGCACACTGCATTCACAGGGTATTGCGATTATTACGGATACGAGATATAAAATAAATATTTTTAAAAAAATTTAAACTCTATTTTTGAAAAGTTAAAACTATGCTTTTCGCTCTGAAAATCTCTTACATTTTTTGCAATATTTATTTCCAGTGTGCTTTCTTAAACCTCTTCTTCTCAGATCCGCGATTTTGACTTGTTATTTTTTTTTTTTATATTTTTCCCATGGGATAAATCTCCTTTAAACTTCATCAAGTTAAAAACAAATTTTATATTTTTTTTAAACCTTACAAATAAAATTGGGAAATAGAGTTATAAAACTAGATTTTTGCAAAGAACCTAATTTAGGAATGTTAGAATGTTAGAGATATTTCAAGAATTTTTAATAAGACTAAGGCAAATTTATAATTCCTGGATTTTCAAAAAGAAAGAAGTTTGACTTAGGTTCTTAAAATATATATAAAAATAAATCAAAAAATAATAAAATCTTCTATTACAACAATCAGTTAAATAATAAATATTTTGGCTTTATATAATTTTGCTAATTTTATTCAAATTATTTGTTTAAAAATATTGAATCAATTTTTAAATGGGTGTATTGCATAAGTTCTTTTTAGAGTACTCCTGTGAGCCACTTTTCTCTGTTGTTTTTGTTGTTTTCTTGTTTTTAAAGAGTGTCAACGGTTCTGCGAGCCCAGTGATATAAATTTCTATTCTTTTGTATATAACTATACGCTTTTTTCGAAACAGTTTTTCATGGGGTATCCCTGACCACCCGGCCCATTTAGCCCGGTCCCAACAGCAAGTGCCCGGGCCTGCCTACACAAGCTCTTGAGAGAGCAGTAAAGTTTACGACTGCATCAAAGGATTTCGATGGCACCTGACATCGTGTACCCTACACTGGGGATACGCTGTGGTCGCTACATGAAACTAATGAGTTGTAACAACAAGCTAAAGTACATGACAAAGCAAAGGCCACAGCTACAAAAAAACAAAACAAGCAACAACAAAAAAGATACAGAAAAAAAAGGGAAAGAGCAGAAAAAATATATCCAGAACTACACGTAGTTTTGTAGTTGACTGCAGCGCACAGGTAAAGGGGCTGGAAGAGTCAGTAAACTCGGTCTGAAGTGTGCCTGACGACGAGCGTGTGCACTCAGAGAAACGGTTTAGCAGAAACCTAATTAAGTACTTGAATTAAAAAATGGTATTTTGTAGAATTCCGTATTCCACTACCTTACAAATGACAAGCAATTATAGAGAGAAATATATTATTTATATGCATTAAGCAATAAGTTGTATATTTTTTTAGTACGATACACTTAGATATATAATTTAGGATAATTATTTTATTAACTAGAGTCAGAAAGAGCACGCAAATACCAAACTATTGATTAATAGTATTCTGCTTATCTTTTATACAATATATCCCTTCTCATCTCTTTGAAAACAAATTCGATTTTATATTATTATTTTATATTATTTATTATTAGCGGACAAATTGTAATTTTGTAATACTATTCTTTTTATCTCCCATCAAACAAATGAAAAATTTGTGCTCCGTAGGACATTTTTGGTATTTTCAATAGACAGAATAAGGAGGATAAAGTGCGAATTTGTAAACTTATTCTATTGATTATAGAATGTATCCATGAAATGGATAAAAACAGGGAGAAGATCCAAGTCGTTCTAATTATTTCAATCTGTCTGTCCGTTTCAATAAACGCATAGATCTCGGAGACTATTAGAGTTAGAGCTATTAAATTTAGAATGTAGTTAGATGTAGACCATATGCTGATTACATTTATTTTAAATCTTGATTGCCAAACCCCCTTTACGTCCGAATCAATAAAAAACGATTAACAAGATTTATCAAGCATGGACGGTTGTAATTTAGAAGCTTTACTCTTTGCTATTATATTCAACTATCCTTCAAAGCTCATTGAAATCCGCTTAAAAACACCAAAGTTATTGAAGAGACAATATTGTTTATCTTTTGTTAGCAGTGGTCGCAGCTTGAACTTGTGTATAAATATGTTGAGACTGATTTGAAGTTGTGTTTATTTTGTGCAGTGTACAGTTGGCTTGAGGGTAGCATGAGGGTTTCTGGCCTTTCGGGGAACATAATTTAATTGTCGTTACTCTCAGTTGTCGTCTCTCTTGCTCTTCTGTTTTTTTTTTTTTTTTTTTTTTTGCTGTTTTGTCACACGGTTTCTGACACCATGCTTCGTGCTCACTTTTTGAGCTTTAGCTTGATTTAGCAATTAGCACACGCCTCAACAAATCCGCGAACAGACATTACCCGGTTCTGCCTGCTCTGCTTCCCCTTCTTTCTGTCCCTGCCTCCCGGCTCTTCTGCCCCTTCTTCCCCTTATCGAGCGACTGTCGCCCTTTTTTCCGTAACATTGCACGCGTCTCGCTAATGAGCTGAGTTCATAAAATTGCAATTTTCGGGGATTTTCATTACATTTATTTAAAATGCCACGTGTCAGAACCGTGTGCCATGTCGCATTAAAATCCTATTAAATATAATAGTGCAGTGCAAATAAAATATGTTAATTTGCATATTTTATGCGACAACCGCAGATACGACAAACCCTCTCGCAATCCATTCTACGTTTAACCTTTTTTCGCCCCGGTTCAAACTCAACATGCAACATTAACCTGCCCCCCCTTCCGGTCTGTCCCTATCTCCTCTTATCCCTTGTTCACCCTCTCTATCCCTCTTCCTGTCCCTGTTCAACCGCAACAACACAAACAACAAGCGCAGTATGCAAATTAAGTCTCTTCAACAATTGAAACAAAGGGACGCACACACTACCCACTTGCCTCCATCTATGGAAATACGCGATTGTTTTTTTTTTATTTTTTAGAACATTTAGCCCCTACTCCCTGCTCTTTTTTATGCGATTTTTCTATTGCAGTTTCAATTAAAGTTCATTTAAGCCGCTTAACTGATTTCAATGTGCTCTGATTAGCGGTTTTAAAACCCATTTATATTGGAAACGTTTTTCTCTATATCACATATACCCTGCAGTGAACGGGTATCCATGACTTTGCTATATTAAGTAAAATTTGCAAAACAAAAGTAGAGATCATAATAAAATCTGCCAATTCTGTGAATTTCATCAAAATCGTTTCAATATTTAGTAAGTTATGATGTATCAAAGTTTTGCTTATATTTTATTGATAGATTTTGTGACTTTTGAAAATTTGCAAAAATTTATCGAGAAGTTTTGGTATAAGATTAGATAGTTAAACATAGTTTTTCACTTCAACTAATGTTTATTTCGATTAATTTTTAATTTTAAATTATAATAAAACTATAAAATAAATAGTTTTAGTAAGTATTTGCTGTTCTATCACTCGCATTTAATATAAATTCGGTTTGATTTTATTATTCCATTTTTTCACACTGGTTTCCACTGATATGGGCAATGTTTCAATTAAATATTTGCGCCCATGTGTAGCTAATTATTTTAATTAAGTACACATTCAATAAACGCCGGCAAAAGTAATAAAACAAATTAATTGAATAGAATAAATGCAATTGCCTAAAAAATGGACTTAACTGGGCTTAAAGGTGTATTTTGTTAATTGCTAAATCAACTAGCATTAAATCCGTTGGCGGAAATTTGTTTTAAATCTGAAAAAATAGAATAAAATAATAACATGCAGCATGCATTTTTAATTTAATAAATGCAAAGTACAACAATTGCAAATTTAGTGAAATAAATGGGTTTAAAAAACGTTGATTTTGAATTAAGTTTGCTTAAAAATTAATTGGCTAAAGAAAATTATTCAAATAATGTGCATTTTTATTTTATTTTATTTATTTCATTTGAAAAATTGTAATTTAAGTACAATATAAATTATAAATATAAATTTAATTAATTTATATTTTTTTTTATTAACAGTATATTAAATTATACAAAAATAAAATCCAGCAAAAAAATAAATTAAAATTAATTAAATTAATTAATTATGAATTTAACTTAAAATATTAATTTCTTTTGACTGCAACTTGTTCAATGAATTTATAGCTCTTATCAGCAAACAAGTTTATGCTTATTATAAACCTTAATTAACTGCAATTAATGCACGTTTGTTTAAGCTCTTAATTAGTTTTAAGCTGTGTGTTAATTAATAGCACTTCAATACACACATTTAAATATATTTATTTATTTTATTCAATTACATTATGGAGCTTTCAATTTGCCTTGGCATTTCTAAAAGTTATGGAAAGAGTTTTTATTTTAGTCTGAGATTCTCCGTTTCTTTCACAACTATCTATGACTGTAGATGGTATTATGTAAAAGTTGTGAATCTTCTTATTGAATTAAATGCATTTTGCTTCCAAAAAAACTTTTTTCAAAGTTGCATTTCAATATTTTTCAAGAGCTCCAGCAACTTGCCACCACACAAATGTGCCACAATCTCTCTCTCTCTGTCTCTCTCTCTCTCCCTTCCTCTCTCCATTTCTCTCGCCCCCCTTTGCTTTCTCTGGAGATTCCTGGTTGTACCCCAAAGTGGTTTTTGAAACAAGCAGCAGCTTAAATTTGGAACAAGCCGAACTTGAACATACTCTGCTTTTAGGTTCTTAATGAGAGCTTCAAAATCTATTTTGTATAATACTAAATATATATTAAAGCTGTTCTCACAAATCTTATTAAATTAAAAAACTATTCTCAACAGAATTGCTATTCAAAAACCGGCTCTTAAAAACTGTTCTCAAAAATCACTTTTTACAAAATTGTACTCACAGAAGTTTTTACAAAAAGTTTAAAATGAAATATTTTTTAAAAATCTGATTTTAATAAAATTGTTCTTAAAAAAACTGGTTTTTAAAAAACTGTTCTTAAACTTTTCTTAAAAATCTGTTACTATTTAAACAAAATTCCATCTCAACAAGCTCTAACAAAAACTGTTCTAAAATACTGTTCTCAGAAGTTGTTCTTTAAAAACTTTTGCCAAAAACTGTTCCCAAAAAAGCTTTTCGCCAAATCGCATCAATGTGTGGAATCTGAAAGAATTTTATAATAAAGATCGAGATAAAGAATCGAGAGTTTTGTCGCATACTCAAATTGTAATACCCTATAGGGCAAGTGTAGCGCAAGCGGGTAATATATGCTCCCAGGCTCGCTTGCGGCTTTTGCGGCCATTTGTCGCATTGTGTATTGTTGTGTGTTGTGTGTTGTGTGGCTGCAAAATCAACGCCAGCTAATTAAACTACATGACAGCGTGTTCATAAATGTAAGCTATATAGTTGTTAACATAGAGCATGTAAATGCAGATTATATATCTCTATATATATTATGTAACTGTATAAATAAGAGTACATACATACTATATGTATATGGTAGCATGTGGCATTCGAGTGCTCAAGTCCGGTTGCAGCCGCTGGCATTTCCTGTTTGATATAATGGTATATAGTATAATCCTCAAATTTGTACATCTGGTAATCGATAAGCACTTCCTAGATTTTCCTTTTAATCCTAGCTTCATTTCGACTGTCAAATTTCAAGATGTATTTAGTTTTATTCACAAAAATTCATAATAAATATATTTGCAACTGCATTAATAAGAAGCTATGTATTTGCTTCTATTTATAGTCAATGATAATATATCGCAATAGGTAATATCTTGCATATTTTCATACGATTTGTATTTGTGATTTCCATATGTATTTGTTGTTGATCTATTAAAATTAATTAGGAAGTTTTAGATTTTATTTCTGAATAACTTGCTTTAATTAGCTGGCTTCAAAATCAGTTTTATTTATAAATTATGTGTAGTTTTTAAATAATTTTGACCATTTTTAGGGGTACTACAGGGTCATTTCTTTTGATATTAATCAAGTATTTTATTTTAATAGAAACATGAATATTTAATTTTTAAATACATTTCCTTGAGTATCTAGCTTCAAATCTAGCTTAATTTTTTGTGTAGTTTTCAATTAATTTTGATCATGTTTAGGGATACTACAGGGTCATTTCTTTTGAAATTAATCAAGTGAAATTGTTTGTATACAAATACAAATATTTAATTCTTGAATATCTTTCCTTGATTATCCAGCTTCAAAACAAGCTTAATTTTTTGTGTTGTTTTCAATTAATTTTGATCATGTTTATGGGTACTACAGGGTCATTTCATTTTAAATTAATCAAGTAAAATTTGTTGTATACAAATACAAATATTTAATTTTTGAATAGCTTTCTTTGATAAGCTAGCTAACTAGACCAATTTTTTGTGTAGTTTTCATATCATTTTTACCATGTTTGTGGTACTACAGGGTCATTTCTTTTGAAATTAATCAAGTACAATTGTTTGTATACAAATACAATATTTAATACTTGACTAGCTTTCTTTGATTAGCTGGCTTCAAACCCAGTTCAATTTTTTGTGTAGTTTTCATATCATTTTTTATATGTTAGGGGTACCACAGGGTCATGTCTTTTGAATTGAATAAACTACATTTTTTGCAGCATTTTTTCTGGTTCATTTCGAGTTTTATTCATGCTGGCAAAAATGTTTTGATTAGCCAGTCTCTAAGCAATTCAACATTTTGTGTAGTTTTCAAAATAATTTCGAACCCGCCAAGGGGATTTCCTTTGAAATGAATCAAGTGGATTTTTCGCCGAATATTTCGCAGAATTTTTGTACTTGTTTAATATCTGGCTGGTGCGGTCGCTGCGATAATAGCTCATGACATGTGGTGCACGTACGTAGTGCCGACATCCTTTACAATCACACAGTGCGATGTGGCATGTGGCAACAAAGATACAAATACATATATATATGTATATAAATATATATATATATATATATGTGTGTGTGTGTGTGTGTGTGTGTGTGTGTGTGTGTGTGTGTGTGTGTGTGTGTACAAGCATTTTTATGAGCATAACAACATCATATAACATCAAAGTGTGCTCTATGGCATACAAAAAGGAAGCCAAGGACCTGCCAACACACAGCGAGTGGGTGAAGTGTGCTGAAAGGGCTGAACTTACGCACTGTGGTCAAAACACAACATTTACACGGCATAAACCAAGTTTCTAGTTATAGTTTTTGTTAATTAAAAACTGCCTATAGCAATTTCTTTTAAAATGTTTTAATGATTGAAATTATTTTATTCTTGTAAGAAATTAAAATTATTTGAAATAGAAAAATAATAAAAGTTTTATTTCTATAACAAATCTTTTGGAACAGCTTATTTCGGAAGCTAGGTAGTTGCATATCATACTCAGCTCAAGTTTATTTCAAATTTTGCATGCCACGCCCCAACTGCCCACAATGAACTTCAATAAAATACTGTAATGGAGAGCGCGCAGCGCGAGCTGCTGTGTACTCTACAGTGGAAAGCATCCAATTGATCTGCTACACTCAGGATACAGGGTATTCTGCAGTCCGATCGGCTTTGTTTTTGCTGTTTTTTTTTTATTCTTTTGAAACTATAAGAAACAAACAATAATAATAATAATAATTATATAATTATTATTATTTTAATAAGAAAATATAAAAGAATTTGATTTCATATATTTTTTGATGCTCAAATGTTGGAAAACGCAATTTATGTGAATTTTGACCTTGAGGGCGCTACATAACATTCCTTTTTAGTTGAAAATCTGCTTTAATTCTTGGAAATGTAAGCCTCAACTTTGTGGCTGATGTCTCAATTGTTTACATGTTTTTATTATTTTTTTTTTTTGCGACGATAAACTCTGTTTTTGGCCACTGTGCATCGCATCACCTGCCAGCTGGGCACGTCCTTGTGCTCTGGCTCTCATTGACAGCGTCAGTGTGTGTGTGTATTTGGACAGCTCTCCACAAAAATTTCGCATTTTGTTGCCCAGTTTTTTTTTTGGTATGCTGTTGCCTTTTGTTGTGCCTCACACACACATACACACACACACACAGACACACAGACATTGAATTGGTTAATTTATATTATCAATTTATCAATTTATGCGTTCGAAAGTGCTTTTTTATGGCCTCCAGTTTCAGTTACAGTTACATTTCTTTACACTTCATGCATTCCTCGTCTTTTTTCTGTTTTTTTTTTTTTGGAAGTAACTGTGCAGAGGGTTGGGGGGTGTGAGGTGGGAGGTGGGCGTGGCGTGGGGTTGTTCCAAAGTTATTGTCAGTTTTGGTCTTTGGCATGCTAACGTTTTGGGTGTTAATGTATTCCATTGTATTCGCATTGTTATTGCCTCAGTTGTTGTTGTTGCCACACGGTTTTCCTGCTTCACTCACACCACTTCCCACTCTTTCCCCTTTTCCCAACACCCCTCCCCCTTGGCCGTAGCCTACTGCTATCTACCGCTTTTTTTATGTACTGCAGTTAATTTGTTTTTGTAACGCAAATATGCGTTATTTATATTTATTGAGTTTTTAAACTGACTGAAACGCAGGGCAAAACTTCTGCCCCCCTCCCTTCCCACTTTCCCTAGGGATATACTATAGATATATAATGGTAAAACTATGCACATACATACTATATACTATAGGTAGTTAGTTCCAGAAGCTTTTGTTCTATATGCACATAAAAAACCGTATGCTTTTATGACTTGCATTCGCAGATATTTTCTGTTCTCAGTTGGCAACATTATTTGCATGTTCGGCTAATGGAAGGGTATGACTTAACCCTTTCGGGACAGGGTTGCATTTCGAAATTCAAGTTAACCGTAGTTAACTACCAGATGGTAGTTTTTGCATATTCCGAAAAGTAGCTGGGGAAAAATTATATACTGCATACTTCAAATCCTGAAATCGTCTTTTTAGACCCTGTACTTAACAAAAAAGTAAAAGGATCTATTAATTTTTATAATTCTGATACTTTTCATTCTGGTTTGCATTTTTTAGACCCTTTACTTTAAAAAAGTAAAAAGGGTCTATTAACTTGGTGCAAAGAGGGAATGTATGTAACAGGCAGAAGGAGGCGTGGCAGACCCCATAAAGTATATATATTCTTGATCAGGACGACAAACCGAGTCGATATAGCCATGTCCGTCTGTCCGTCTGTCTGTCTGTCTGTCTGTCTGTATGAACACCTAGATCTCAGCAACTATAAGAGCTAGAGACACCATATTTGGGATGTAAGTTCTCCTAATCAGTAAGCAGCACGAGTTTGTTTTAGATTTTGGATACCTCCCCCCCTTCACCAGCAAACCGCAAAAAGCTGCTGTAGCCACAGTTTTAAAGCTATTGATTTGGGATTTAACTAGTCTATGACATTCTCTATCGACGCTGTGAATTTTGTTTCGATCGGATAAGAAACAGCGAACATATGCCACAGACAATTTGCCGCACTAGGCAGAGGGGGTGGTGTGCCTTGCATACACAGGTAGCTTAGTGTGTGTGCGTCTGATTGTGTTTGTATGTACATATACTCAAAGTAAAGGGTCTCCTACGGTCGGTTACGTCCGACTGTAGCCTCCGTCCCACTGATCTGCCCCGTCCCTATATTTATTTAAATATTATGTCAATAACTGTAAAGCGGATTATCCCAGTAATACCGAAAGGCATAAATTTAGGCTAATCCAAACTGTTGCTAGTTTGACTTAAGATTGTTTAGTCAATAAAATCAAAATTTATATTAATATTGATATTATTTATAAATATTCTAAATAGTATAAAAGTTATTGATATTATTGTTTATATTAATATTTAATTATTGTATTTTCTATATATATATTATATATGTATCTTTATATATATAAATTAATGTTGAAATTGTTAAAATTTAGTCTATAATGTCACACGTTTTCCCAGTTGTTATAGATATTGATATTTTATCTCATCGACAAGTTCTTATATTATTCGCATATGAAAAAGTTTTTCCTAGAAATTCTAAAATTTCTTTTTAATACTTTTTATTAATAAACATAAAAATTCCCAATTTTCATAGATTGACTTCTTTACTATAAGCTATCAATATAATATAGAGCCACGTATAATAAAATCTTTTTTGGATAAATTACAATTTCTGAATGGCAAACCTCAGTTCTTCCAAAATTTGAAACATTTCCGAACGGCTCAAGATGTTTAGGCACTATGAAATTGAATATTTCTAGCTGGGATTCATGCATTTAAATAGAGAATATATCGCTTCCTACAGCTTTGAAACAACTGCAGTTTATACCTTTTTGAATAATTCGGAACTGCATCAATAAATCGCAGGCAATTGCGTAGCTAATTGCAGAGCAACTTATGGCTTTAGCTCCATGTTCATTGTTTTGTCCGTTTGTTTTGCATCTAGATTGCTCAAGTTTATGAGATATATTATTGTTGTTGTTGTTGTTGTTGTTTGGTTGTTGGTTTCTTGAGCTTTTATGTTGGCTTGGCTGTTGTATGGCTTCGGGTCTGTTTAAATTGCTTATGAATTTGCTACGACTTCGCTAAACAGACGCTTATTCAAAGTGCTCTCTCCTCAACCCTCCCCCTAACCAGATACTATCTGCATAGAGCGGCCAAAACCTAATAATTCTTGTGGTAATTTGATATTTTTTAACGCCACTACAAAAGGGGCGCACCAGCGATAAAGGGGGTATGAGGCAGGGAGGAGGCTAAGGTTTTGTTGGCTTTTGGCAAATATTTCTAGATTCAGCTACATTTTTAGCTTTTTTTAGCTTTCAGTTTTGCGATTTTTTCTTTTTCTTTGCGCTGTGTCCTTTTCGTGAAATATTTTTGATTATTTACGCAGATTTTCGCGTTCTTCTTTTGCTTGACTTTCGCACATTCTTTTGCCTCTCTATTTGTTCTATTCTCCTACATCTTTGGCTTCTGCTTTTTTGCTCCATCGTTTTCCCCTCACTTTTGCTAAATTTCTTTTTTTGTTTTTTGCTTCTTCTTTGCCTGCTTTGTCTTCTTTTCGTCTTCTTGCTTCTCATCTTCCTAAGCAGCTTTTCCTTTTTCTATTTCCTTGTTCTTTCTTTCGCCAGTCGGTTTCTCAGCTCTTCTGACCCTTTGATCTATTGGCTAATTAAAATTGTTTTTTAATAACTTTTTAACAGAATTAGAATTAGAATTTGAATAATAAATCAAAAAAAAAAAAATGTTTTTTCAAAAATTTAAAAAAAATATATAATTTTTGGAAAGAAAAATTGATATATAAAATAATCTTCCTCAGCAGTTGTGCTTCGCTATTCTCTTTTCTTCGTCAATCGTTTTTCTTGTATTCTGCTTTCGTAAGTCGTTTCTGCTCATCCTGCTCTTTTATCATCTAATTCCCTGTTTCGTTTCCACCGCATTCCCTTCGTTTATTCCCACCTTTTTCGCGTTTCTCTTCTAGCTTTCGTATGTTTGTTCTTTTTCCTGCCTCTTAGTCTTATCCTCTTTGCTCTCTGTTGTCTTTGGAGCCTCCCTTGCGCTGCCTGAATTTCATTTTTAACTAAATACCACATGCCTCACTGGGGGCTGGGGGCGTGGCATGCGTGTGATATATGGATGTCATATCCCCCCCCTATCCGAGTCGTTTACTCACATATACATCTTCTTCCCACATATCGTATTTAGTACGTAGGATGTCGGGCGAAAACGCCGCCAAATTGTCGGCCCATTTTTAGTAGGCGTAAGCCACCGCAAATCAGAAATAATGAGACACAGCTGAGAGTGAGGCACGAGGTAAGCTACGGCAGAGGGGCTTAACCATATGAGGCTGCAACTCAAGGCACGACTAGTCAATGCCCTGTAATAAGTTTATTTAATTAATGTCAGTCCACAATGAAAATTAAAACCACAATTTGAATTAATAAATAAAATCAAAGTAAGAAATTAAATAAAAGGAAATGTTAATGTTAAAGATCAAGATAAAGATAATCTTGGCATGAAATTAAATGAAAGTTAAACTTAAGCAATTGGCAAATATTAAAAAAAAATCTATAAATTATACCAAAAACATTATTTTTAAAGTTTTTTTTTTTTGTAGAATATGGATTTCTACAAACTTGAGGTACATTTTATTTTGAAAAAAAAAAAAAATATTGAATATAAAATTACTCGAAATTAATATAACAAAATGAAAACAATAAAATCAATTTATAAACATTATTATGTGATTTTAAAAATAAAACCTATGATGAAATAAATATGTATATTAAATAGGTACACTACATAAGCTTAGTTGTTATTAGATGTTATATGTTTGAATGTTTGAACTAAACTTAATAATATTGTATTCTACAATATATACGTATGAATTGGGAAATGAATCCCTGTACACCTAAAAATTGTGTTAATATACATATATATATTTTTTTAATTTTTTTGTTTAATGTTTTTTTTTGTAACATATTAAAATTTAAGAAAAATGCTGCTAATTTACCTAGCATTTCTATCTTTAATTAGACAAGTCTCTTTGTGATTAATTTTTCCGTTGAAAGGAATTATTAAATATAAAAATAAATATTATTTACATTTTATTTTTGGTATTAAAAATTATTTGTTTTAATTTTGTTTATGCTTTGCTGTTACTATATGGTATTTTATTGAAATTCATTATTCAATATTCAATTTAATATTACTAACATTATTTTTTATGGAGTTGAGCTAGCCTCTTAGACAGCTGACAACTCTACAGGGTATGCCGAAAATATAATCTCCGCTGCAGCTGCGTTGTAGACAACTGTAGCTATCCAATGTCAGACATGCATTAAAAATACACTCACTCACACTCACTCACACTCACTCAGACACTCACTCAGACACTCACTCGCACTCACACTCGCACTCACACTTCTAGTTTTATATATATGAAAAATAATTGTATTTTAAAGTCATTGCCATCGCTCTTGCGCTCGCACACATTTCAAATATATTTAATTTTTATTTTTTGTTTTTTTTTTATTCACTCTCACTCATGTCTGCCACTTTTCTCGTATATTTTCAGGTACATGCATTTTATTTTTAACATGAAGCGCTTCCCTTCTGTCATCATTAGAATGTTGCCACCAGAGTTCCCTTGGGTACGTACTTGAAGCACTTGGGGGAAAGATACAAAAACAACTTTCAACTTCCACATCTTCCACTTTTCGCTGGATCTTGAATTTTGTATATTGTTTTTTGAGTTTTCTTGGGGAGTCTTTAGGAAAAGTGGGCACATGTCCAATTCCATTGGACGCATCATAAATTGGCTGTCGCGACGAATTATGAACTAGAACTTGCCACAGGGGCAGCGTGAGAAAACCAACAGAAAACTCAAGCAGCCAGGGAAATAGAGACCTAAAAACCAAAACAACACCAAAAATTGTGCCGTTGGAAAATTAAAAGAAAACAAACACGAGTACACATTGGAAAAACTCTCTAATGCTGACAATGAAACTGCAAAAAGCGACAAATGAAAACATTTTCTTCTGCATTTAAATCCGTTTAAGTGAATTGTTTTAAATTAAAAACTAAATATGAAGACAAAAAGCAAACAAAACAAAATAATGGCAAATTAGAATAGAATGAGAATTGGAATAAATCCAAAAAGAATTGAATTGAGCACAATTAGTATATTTAAACGAAATTAAAAGAAAGTGTTAGAGAAGCAATTTCCACGCCATAAATCTCATCTTTTATGTTAACAAGAATAAAATATTTTAAATTCATAAAATAATTCACATATTTTATATATAAATATATAGATTTTTTAATTGGGCATGGCAGACCCCACAAAGTAAATATATTCTTGATCGGGGTGAAGAGCTCCTTTTGGGTGTGACGTACATTTTTATTTGCACAAAATGAATAGACCCTTTTATTTTTTTGAAGTCCAGGATTCAATTAGCAATTGGCTTAAAAACATGATTTTTTTTTAATCATTTTTCAAGTATTTATTTTTTTCTCAATGCCCATCAAAAAAGTAAAAAATTAATAAAGGTTATCAAATTTTAGTCAATATATGTATATGACAAAATTATTGCACAAAATAAATTAAACAAGGGTGTATTAGGTATTATATAAAAAGTTTTTTTTTTTGTTTGTAATATTTTTCAAGTTTTTTTTAATTTATTTCAAAGGTCAAAAACTGATTTTTCATGTTTTTATCCTGATTAACAACGTAAAATAAAACACCAAACATGACTGTAATTGTTAAAAAAAATAAAAGTGAACTTAAGATACATTTTATTTTTTTTACGCCCGAATCCAAATTTATTTAAATTTTATGCTGGTCAAATTTTGCAGAAATAATTGAGCTGGTTTTTTTTAGGTTTTTTTTTTTTTTGAGCGGATTTGCATTGCTGGCAAGACTCCCACTTGGCGGCTTTTTTTTGCTTTTTTTTTTCATAAATTATCTAAAGTTTTTAGCTTATAATTCCCAGTGGCAGTTGGCAACAATTGGGCCAGACTGACAGACTGCCAAGCCGACTAACTGATGACTGGCAGCGGTCCACATCATCATTCAAGGCGGCAGTAAAGATCTCACAGTGCTCACAACTGTATACCCTATAAGCAGGCTAAATGGGTTGGTTGGAGTTTTTCCGGGAGGGGAAAAAGTGGAAGGAAGGGCATGAAAAATGTTTGTCAACTTGTAAGTTATTTCCGACATTGTCGAAAAATGCGCGTGAAAAATTGAAATTATTGTTTTTTGCCTTCCATTGTTATTGTTGTTGTTGTTGTTTGTTGTATGTTGTATGTTGTACGTGCGGGTTGCAACTTGATTTCAACATGAGTCATTGTGCGATGAATCAGCTATATAATATGCAAGATACATGCTGTATATGGAGCATAAAAATTACAACTTGCGACAACTTGTCAACACCATTAGACAGAGCCAACTGTAGCCGACAGCAAGAACATCACACCAGCATGCGCGAAGCCGATCAGTCGGACGCGCCCGACTTCAGAATACCCTGTATTCTATATTCTAAATATAAATTAAGCATATTTTGAATACATCTTAAAAATGTTATACAAAGCGCAGCAGCAATGTTTATTATTCTTCATTTCCCAGATGAAAATTCTGCAATATTGTTTCCTTAATATCTTTTGTGTTTTTTTTAACGATTTTGATGCGCTTTTGAGGATAGTTAAATATATAGTCCAAATAACAACCTTTTTTAATACGCTTGTTATTCTGTTTTAATTGATTAGAGCGTAAAGTAGGCGTGGCATCTGATATTTGAAACAAGCTTGAACTGCATACTGCATATATCTATCTAAATTCCAAAAATGGCTTATCTAACTCTTATTATTTCCGAGATACTTTGAATATATACTAAATGGGATCTGCCACGCCCACTTCTGTCTGTAACACACCATCTCCCAAGAGTAATAAACCTTGTTTCTACCCACTTCTTGGATAGAGGGTATAAGCAGTACGAACTACTTGAGCACTTCTTCTTTCTCGCATTTGACAGCGAGAGAAAAATTTGGACTTAATGGGCAACCGCGTGGAGCATATTTCAAGTCAATTCCAAAATGACATTTACAATTTTCGACACGTTGTTCGCCTCTTAATGTGCGTGTAGTTCAACTGGAGCAGGGCAGAAGAGTGCGGAGCAAATGCCAAGTTGCCCCTGCCCTCCTGCCTCCCAGAAACAGGTCATGGGAAGTTTCACACAAATCATTTCTTGGATCATGAGAAAATCACTTTAAGATCGTTTCAGCATGCTTTTGAGCTTATTTAATATGCATTAAACGAAAGCACACAAATTCCTGAAAATTTGAACTTTTAAATTTAAAGCTTCAAATTTGAACTTTTAAATTTAAAGCTTTTTTGAGTCTTTAAGTAGCACTGAAAAGATATATGTTTACTTTATTGAAAATGGCAAATTGAAGTTAAATATTTTGCCTAAATTAAAAAGCAAAGCTTGCAATAAAGATTCTAAACTTGAAATAAAAGCTTAACGCTTCAAAAGAGAGTTTTAAAGCTTGAGCTTTAAATAAAAGTTTTTAAATAAACATAACAAGTTCAAACTTTATGTAAAGGCTTCAAAACTTAAATAAAAGCTTTACGTTTAAATAAAAGTTTAAAAATCTCAACACAATCTTTACGCCCGAAGCAAAGCTTTAGTTTAAAGCTTTAAATTAAACAGTTTAATTGGTGAATTGGTGAATGGATGAATTGGTGAATGCTTTTAGCATTTGTAAAGTTTTAAATTTAAATTTACTTTCAATTAAATAAGTTTTGTGCTTCTGAAACGGCAAAGTTGAGCTTTAAGTGAAGCTTAAAACTAAAAGCTTTGAGTGCAACTTTGTATTTTAAATGACTTTCCGCCTCGAGCACAATGATAAGCGGCAGCTTTCTAAGGAAGCTGCCGAAAATGAAATGGAAAATTATTTAGTATGATAAGTTTTATGCTGAACTACTTATGCTGGTACTAACAACGATTATGCGAAAGCTCTTGAAAGTGGCAGATACTGTGCGCTTCTCTGCATATAACTTCTACTTCTAATGGGTGAGAGTGGCTGAGGCCAAGTTTCTTTTATCACCCATGAAACGAAGCGCGTAAATCTTGGAGAGCTATGGATGCTATGCCATGGACCATGGGTCTAATCAAAAAACCACTTAACAGTCTGCCCGCAAAGCTACCAAACAAGCTGCCATAGCAGCTAGCTAGCAGATAGCTTCTGGTTTTTTTTTTCTGTATTTTTTGTTTTTTTTTACTCTACTACATGTGTGAGAGTCTGTGTGTTTGTTTGCGTGTGTGTGGGTGTGCTTAAAAAACTGAAAAATATTGTGCCACAAAATTTCATTTATGAAAAATATCACACAAAAAAAGTAGAAGAAGAAGATGCCAGACGGCGCACAGCACGTCAGCAGGTTACGAGAAGGAGAAGACAAAATACTAAATACACTGTGAAAAATGCAGCCAGAAATTTGCATGATATTTAAGGCTTAAAGCAATCCCAAAAATGTACTGCAACATTTTTGATTCTGGATTTAAGTACTACTCATATTTTAAAACAAGACAACAAATTCTTGTTTCAAGTTAAAAATGCTTGAAAAATAAAATAATAATAAAATAATTGAGAAGTATTAGAATTAAAAAATTTAGCAAAGATTTGAGTTCCAAATGCATTTTTAATCAACACAAAAAAGGGTTTACAACAATCTTCAATGCACTTAAAATATACGAAATGTAGTTAAAATAAATTGAAATAATATCTAAAATATAATTTGGTTTAAAAATTCCTAATTTTGGTTTTTGAAAGACATCTAAAAAGTTAATAAATCTTACATCGCAAATATTTTGTAATTTTCGAAATACTCCAATTGTTTTAAAAGATATTTGCAATCAGTTTTAAATTTGAATTTTTATATTTAAGTTTTTTGATATATTTGATATATATTTGTTAAATAAGTAGTATTATATAGGATGTAATTATATTTAAATAAATAGGATAATTATTACGATCTCTGCAATAACTTGCAACAAGTTCGTTCCTACTCAGATGAAGTTGATGCTGGATTGCCGTTTCTGAAGAACATGAATTAAGAATGACTTGACTTTTTCTCTAAGTGCATGTGTGTATCTGTGTGTGTATGTGTGTGTGTGTGTGATAAAGCATTGTCTCATGTGCATACAGCTGAAGGCAGCAGCAGAGGTCATGTGAGCTGGCATTAAAATGTTGTCTACATAAACGAAACGCACACCAGGCCACCCACTTGGGTGTTATAAGTAGCAAAAATTGACAAACTGCCGCAGAGAGAGAGACAGATAGACTGAGAAAAATACAGAGAAAGAGAGAGAGAGAGAGAGAAAGAGACAAAGAGAGAGAGAATGTAATAGAGTGAGAAAGTCGCAGCGACTTCTTGAATGGGTGCGACGTTGTTTCCATTCTTCTTGCTTTGCCCAATGTTGGCAAGGCGGCAAAGTGGGCGTGGCATAAATTAATATACATACTATACATAATAAGCATATATATATACATACATATATATATGTACACGCTAAGCATGAGCGTCACGCATTGTAATTAATTAGGAAATGCAAACAGTCGACTAGCTAGATAAAAGCAAAGGCTGGTCAAAAAAAAATACACCAGAAAAAAAGCCAAAAAAAAAAAAAATTGAAAAAAAAAGACAAAAAACTCAAGCATAAGTCCCCAAACAAGCCGAGCCTGTAGTAGAACAGCCAAAACAACATGCCAAAAAAAAAAAAAAAAGAAAACGCACACATTTGAAATGTCAGCTGAAAAATATACTATAGAGGCGGAAAAACTTTTCCCGAGTGAAAAATTAAGTACTTAACCCAAAAGGTTTCTGCCTTTTCTGGCTGGCAAATAAAATTAACTTAACTCTCGGCATAGGCACAGAGTTATCACAATGCACAATGTGCTAATCCCCATTTCACAAAGATAACAATTCAACGGCTTCCATTTAGCTAAATAAAATCTCAAGTCCTTGAGTTGAGTCAACATTTTTCTTCCCCCATTTATTTTTTGTGTATTTAAATGGCCATCTTTAGGCAGCGTTTAAGATGATTTTGCTCTGATATCAAACCATATCAACTGCAAGTAGTTTTAAAGCTTAATTTTCTTATTTAAAAGTTACAAATTTAATTTGATTGCATTTTTATTTTTATTAAATTTTTAAAGTCAGCTTTTAACCAACGTATGCAATTATTTATAAAAAAAAATTAATTTTTTATAATTAATAATCAATTTTACAAGTATTATTAAATAAAGCAAGATTTATTTATATTAAAAATTTATAATTTTCTGTACTAGTAGGGAATTTTTGGTGTACGTCGAGCCAAAAATTCTGGCAAATTCTTAAGACATGCCGATAAAAATTGGATACACTTTCATTAAATGATAAATATGAAAGCCAGAAGCATTTAGAGATTAAATTATTTTAACTGAGAGTGAGAAATTCGGGCTCTACGTCTAGCAATGGGAGATTTTTAATGGAAAACTTTGGCTTTGGTCAGATAGTACTATTTCGAATGTGCCAGGCATTCTCATCAGTGACCTTAGAAAATTATTACATTATTATATAAATGAAATAATTTGTTGTGATTTTAGCCATTTAAAATTAGATTATATTTTTGTGCAAATCATTTATTTACATACCTTATTTATATATATATTTTATTTATTTATTTAGGCTCATTTTCAGTTCATATCTAGCTTTAAATCTTTTTTAAATTCAGTCTTGCCAGCAGCTTAAAAGAACAATTTCCCATCTAGCAAGATGGAAGAATATACCAGAATAGATACACATATGCTGTCTGTAATCGGCTTGAGATGATTTAAATCTTGGCTAAGTAAGCCCGTCAGACTCTTTGGCCAGAACTGAGTCGAGTGTTACTTTTAATTAAACTAGCTCTTACCTTTTTAAGCTGTTTGCCTTTGTTGATTTAAGCTAAAATAAACCTACACTCGGCTGCACACAAATGTTTCGTTGTAAACAATTAGCAAACTGCAAATAAAAGCGTGTGAAACAAAAATATTGTCACACATCCAAGTACAAAACTCAACATGCCAGAGCAACGAGCAAAGAGTGACATGAATATGAGTGCATGAGTATGGGTATGAGTATGAGTATGAGTATTAAAATGAATGCAAGCATGAATATATACAAGCTATGGGAATGGACGTTTAACAATTTCGTATGCTCATTGCCATTTCCACATGCATGTGGCAAGCTACAAAATAAAAAAATAAAAAACACAAAAAAAAAATAAATAAAAGCAACATACATATTGCAGTTGCAATTTGTCCCAAGATACCCTAGAAAAACAGTTATGAAAGCAAGCTTCAGGCACAAATATCGCTGCATAAATTATCACAGCATATTCATTTATTAGTTTAGTATTTAAAACAATTCAATTTTAGTCAGTTATAGTAACATTGAAAGGTCTACAAATAAAGTTTATCTTCCAAAAACACAAATAGTTAAGACTGTTTAAAGTACATATTTTCAATTGAAACAAAATATTTAAATTGCGCTTAATTTTTTTGAAGCTCACTTAATAATATATTTATTAGCGATTTTCAGCTATATTTTAACAAGCGTTCATTGGAAAAACTATTTGAAATATTTTTAAAATAAAATCTTTTTGATTTCTTGCAATATTGTGACAATATTTCGTTAGAGAAAACCTTAAAAAAATTGTATCAATATTCATAAGCGATTTAGATTATTATTTCGACAATTCGTCAAGGAAACACTGAGAAAATTTGAATTAAAATTCCTCAGGGATTTCTCGTAATATTTGAAAATTAATTGGCCAGCAAAACCCAAACGAAATTTTATTTATTATTTTTCAGCGATTCCATGCTATATTTAAAAAAAATTTATCGAAGAAATTCTAATACAATTTTATTAAAATTGGCATTTCAGAAAAAACGGAAGCTGAGAAAATTATTTTTTGTGAGTTTAGTATAGCAATATATTATTTATTTAGAGTCGATGGCCCAGTAGCTAGCACTTCTAATTTTAGACATTAGTTATTATATTATTTATATGAATAATAAGTAATAAAATAAAATAAAATATTATTATTGTTTATTTATTTGTTTTTAAATTTTTGTATTTTTATTTTATACTACAATTGTAAATCGTGTATTCTCACCTTCATTTATTTTATATTATTATTATTTTTTTTTTATTTTTAGCAAGTTTTGTAATGATCTACAAATAAGTTATTTTTAGTTTTTAATTAAAACAGAAACTTTTTTAAAAATGTTTTGATACGTAGCTTTAGTTTTGAAAAGCTGTCGAGCAAAAACCGATATTAGTTGGGTCGCTTATCAAAAGTTATATGCTGCATTATAACTTTTAAAAATGTCATCTGTTAAATGACCCCATTACTTCTGGTTCTCTGAAAACTCAAATACACTGTCCAAAATCATGGTTCATGATAAAGTTTGGGCCGCTCTGCTTCTGTCTGTTGCATTTCGACTTCAATTAGTTTTGGCCATTTGTTTGTTTTTTTTTTTATACCCTGTTATTTTTTTTTTTTTTTTGGTAATACTCTGGAAGTTGTTGTTGTTCCTGTTCCTATTTGCCGTTGCGGACTTTGGGGCTAAATGCACACCCGCTGGTTATGTCAAGGTTAACGCTGCGAGTGTCACGTGACTTATTCAAATTAGCAATTTTATGTTTGCACTTTTTTTTACGTTTTATTTTCTTTTTGCTCTGCGTGTGTGTTTATTTTTTTATTATTTTATTTTTCTTTCTGTCAGCGGTTTGCTTGGTTTGCTCTTGCTGCCGCCTGTGTTGTTCCTACATAAATTCAACAGCAGCAACACCCAAAAAAAAACTGCTCCAATTTCTCTGGCGCGAAAAGTAAAGGTCAGACTGAGATTCTGCATTTGCCCACACATGTGCACTGTAAGAAATTAAGAAGCTAATATTCAAGTACGCAAATTTTTGAATCAATTACCAAAATTTCTGTACATTTGCTTCTTTTAGGAAATATTTCAAATATTTTTAAGCGAATTTCTCCACTTTTTGGCAGTGTATCAAAAACAACTCGTCAAAAAGTTTTTAAAAATCATTTCTTAGTAAAATATTTTGATAAGAATTCGTCAGAGAAAACTATAAGAAAATTCCAATCATATTTAATAATATATAAAATTTCCTAAGAAAATTGTTTAAATATTCCACAGGGATTTCTTCCAATATACTTATGAAGAAAGATTCATCCAGAAACCCTAAAATAAATTTATTTATATTTCAAAAATTAGGATCAATAAATTTTGGCTTGGGCAGCAATGCTGTCTAAAATGCAACTAGATTTGCTTAGTCTTTTCAAGTGTACATGCAAATCCATATACTTACCCCATATATATGTATGTATGTATGCATATATATCTGGATATGTGCGGGTTTTAGCCGCTTGCCAAGCTGGCAGCATGTTGAATCTGTTAATAAGAGCCACGCGCCCATTAACTTGACTCTGCGCTCGACTGCGGTTTCAATTCCTGCGGCTATTTGTACTGACTCCTCCGGCTATATGGTACCGAACACTTGCCACCGTTACATCCCTGTTAACTCCGCTTTTTTCCCGCCAAATCCAGCTGTTTTTGAAAAGCGGTTGCTGGAAAAAATGGTAAACTGCTGCAAGCAGGCATTTTAGCCGCTTATTGAGTAGAAACCATTTTATTCTTGGGCAATTGCAAATTTTTAAAAGCAGTAAAATTTGTTGTTGAAAAGCATTAAAAAACTTAGAATTTTATGCCTTTATCACGATGAAAATTAGCAACAAAGCATTCGTGAAAAATGTTAAAACAAGTCTAATTTGTTGTTGAAAACCATGGAAAAGCTTCAGAATAACTAATCTTTTTTTAAGTTTTATTTTTGTGCTAAAAAAAGTTTTTTTTTAATTAGATGAAAATTGGCAATAGTGCATTTGTAAAAGATTTGAAAACCAGTAAAATTGTAGTTGAAAAGGTTGGAAAAACTTCTGAATAATTAATCTTTTTTCAATACATATTTTAGTTGCTTTATTTTTGTGCCCTTTCGGCCAAAAACAGCTTTTTTTTTATCACGATGAAAATTGGCAACACTGCATTCCTGAAATATTTGAAAACCAGTAAAATTTATTGTTGAAAAGCATGGAAAAACTTTAGAATAACTAGTCTTTTTTTAATATATTTTTGTAGCTTTATTTTTGCGCCCTTTCGGCCAAAAACGACCTTTTTTATCTCGATGAAAATTGGCAACACTGCATTCGTGTTACTTTTCTAATGCCAAACACACACACTCACACACACACACACACACACACACTAGCACACTCGCTGGCATTTTGGCATTGAATGAAACTTTCGGCTCTTCTGCCTGCGCTGCCATAAAGAGTTTAAACGCACTTAAAGTTGCCACAACATGCCATATATATGGGGCATACACTACTTACTATATGTATGTGGGTAGTAAGTGGGTATGTGTATGTATGTAGGTCAGAGCCAGGCCCTGATACCCAGTGAAAATCTGGCTCTAAAGCTGGCATAAGCTTCGGGCGCAACTAATTAGCCAAAAACTTGTTGTTGGCAACTGGATGCGTTAAGAGCGAGAGTGCGGTGTCATAAATATGGTGTTGCTTCTCCGCCGCTGCTTGCGGAAGTGCCAACTTTTGCAGGAAGTGTTGCCAGATTGCCCATTAAGACTTTCAGTGGGTCGTGCGGGGAAGGGGTTGGGGAAGGGAAAGGGGGAAGGGGATTAGAAGGGTTGCAAGTGGACAGGAATGCGCATAAAACCACTTAAAGCGCACATTTCTATGACTCGGATTTTAAGCCATATGATGTAGACAAACTGCAAAATATATGCTAACCATTTGCACTGCAGTAATGCCAAGGGACAGACGGACAGACCAACGAACGGACAGACGGACGGACGGACAAACAGACATTGTGCATTAGCATTTGAATAATTGCATATTATTTGCAAAAAAAAAATTATAATAATTCCCCATATGACGACCCTGTTAAGCATGCTTTAGACCATATAATTTTCTTTGCACAAAAATCCCATTTATCCAAGTTTTTTATGCACTTTTCTAACATTGTTTAATCGCATTTTATTGCTGCACATCGCAAATCACAATTAAGCTTTTAAAAATTGCGATTAATCTAGATACAAGCATTTTTCCATCAATTTGGACGATGTATGGCAAATATGTCCCCTAGGCTATGCAGCAAAAAATGTGCATTCAGTATTATTGCTCTAACATCTAAAGTATTTGTTCGATTTGATAGCAGCTTAAATGTTTGTATGATTAATAAATAGATCTAATATTTAATTGCAAACTTAAATTTCAAATTCAAATAAATGTTGCTTGGTTTGTTGGGAGGAACAAAGATTTGGTATATTGCCACACAGAGTATTACATTTGTCACGTGATGTAATCTATAAATAAACCCACAACTTTTATGATATGCAGTCTGATGGGCATGCTACTTATGACATTTACATATGTTGTACAATTTCAATAATAAATAATGCAGGTTGTGTTGTTTTTCTTTTCTTTTTTTGAGCAGGGACCTAGAGGCAATTTGTTGGGCTCTTTGACATATAGCTGTCGTTTTTTATTATCAAATGCGCTGCATAAAAAATAGAAACCATAAACAGTGACAAGTTAATCGATACTAAGGAAATCACAAGAGAATTTTATAAAAGGGAAAATTGACAGACTGATTAAATATTTATAAACATGTAAAAATGAAAGTGAGCCCAGAGAAATCGAAAAGTTGAGATTTATTGATATCAATGGCAAGGTATATTGAAATGTATCGAATCTTAAGATTTGATATATTTATGGGTTTGGATATCGTTCGTTATAAGTTCGTAGGCATAGGATCTGAACTAGACTTATTTCATACCTCTTTCCACAATTTGTGCATCCGATATACAGTCTAGTTTCCATAAGTGTCTGGACAGGATAACTCACAAAAGTCTCGTTAACACCTAACAGTAGTTGATTTTCATCCAAACGTTCCTTTGTCTTCAATTCACTAGAGATACTAATTATACTTATATACGTAACATAAAATATATCACTTTCAATGTCTAGTTCTTTGGTCTGTTGTAGCTCAATCATGTGCTCAATCACGTTCTCTGAGAAGGCTTTATTGCCTTTAATGGCTTTCTGACTTCAATCAATTCCGTCATCTTTAAAAGAGGATCATTCTGTAGTTCATCTACGTAGTCCAACCTTAGATTATAATCCCTGCAGATAAGTAAAAATTTTTGCTCGTTTTCATTCTCCATACGAATGTTTTGAATTATCCCCCACCGTTGCCGATATAATTTGGACCTAAGCAATACGATAAATTTTGTGCTGCGGACTTTTTTTTTTGTTTTTTTTTTTTATTTGATTAAATTATTTAATGAATTTACTGTAATGTAGTAAATTTGTTTTAATTATACAGAACAGATTGGACTGTGTTTATTACATCATGATAAATTGTATTGAGTGTACAGAGGGTTTTTATAACTTGTTTACAGTTGAAGCCAAAATTACAAATGTTTAAGTGTATAACTTGGCTATTGTACCATAGTAGTACGATAGTACGTTATCAAATCAAAAATATACTTGATCAGCATTGCAGCTACAATTAAATAGAAAAACAATTTCAGATAGTAGTATCGGTTTAGAAAAACCTTGAATCTGCGAAACTTTTGCGTGAGGTTCGGACGTTTCTGATGCTGCGCCTCACGTTTCTGTCGATCCATGGGCTCAGCTGGGTTGCGAGCTCTGTTGGAAATTTCATTGTAGGACTCGCCCAGAAAAAGGTTCCGAGGGCCGAGAGCCTGAAAAGTGGGGATTACAAGTCGCCCTCTGCCTAAGCTAGCAGGAGTCTTGAAACCGTCATATGTGTTTCGGAGCATCGGAGTGTCGGGGCTAGTTGTATTCTTATATTTACTTGTCGAGCTTACCCGAGCTTGGGTTAAAGACGACTTTGGCTGATTCGGAATGATATAGTAATGCTGTCCAACAGGTGAAGAGTGGTTGGGTTTTGGACGCTCATACGTATAGCTCTGGGGCTCCATTTCCTCATTGAGCGGTTGCTCTACTTCACTGGTATTGGAGGTGATTAACACTCCCGACCTTGACAGAGAGCTTGAGCTATTGTTGGCGTCATTATCATCATTCTCACACCTAGAACCAACATCAGAGACGGTTGTAGGAGTATATTCTTTCGGCTCTTCAGCAATTGTTTGGCGATTGTTGTTCCTAGATGTGTTCACGACAGATGCAGCTTTGGATGTTGCTGCCGCTTTTTCGACCGATGCATCATCCTCACGCCTAGAACCAACATCAGAGATGGTTGTAGGAGTATATTCTTTCGACTCTTCAGCAATTGCTTGGCGATTGTTGTTCCCAGATGTCTTCACGACAGATGCAGCTTTGGATGTTGCTGCCGCTTTTTCGACCGATGCATTATCCTCACGCCTAGAACCAACATCAGAGATGGTTGTAGGGGTATATTCTTTCGACTCTTCAGCAATTGTTTGGCGATTGTTGTTCCTAGATGTGTTCACGACAGATGCAGCTTTGGATGTTGCTGCCGCTTTTTCGACCGATGCATCATCCTCACGCCTAGAACCAACATCAGAGATGGTTGTAGGAGTATATTCTTTCGACTCTTCAGCAATTGCTTGGCGATTGTTGTTCCCAGATGTCTTCACGACAGATGCAGCTTTGGATGTTGCTGCCGCTTTTTCGACCGATGCATCATCCTCACGCCTAGAACCAACATCAGAGATGGTTGTAGGAGTATATTCTTTCGACTCTTCAGCAATTGTTTGGCGATTGTTGTTCCTAGATGTCTTCACGACAGATGCAGCTTTGGATGTTGCTGCCGCTTTTTCGACCGATGCATTATCCTCACGCCTAGAACCAACATCAGAGATGGTTGTAGGGGTATATTCTTTCGACTCTTCAGCAATTTTGGCGATTGTTGTTCCTAGATGTGTTCACGACAGATGCAGCTTTGGATGTTGCTGCCGCTTTTTCGACCGATGCATCATCCTCACGCCTAGAACCAACATCAGAGATGGTTGTAGGAGTATATTCTTTCGACTCTTCAGCAATTGCTTGGCGATTGTTGTTCCCAGATGTCTTCACGACAGATGCAGCTTTGGATGTTGCCGCCGCTTTTTCGACCGATGCATTATCCTCACGCCTAGAACCAACATCAGAGATGGTTGTAGGGGTATATTCTTTCGACTCTTCAGCAATTGTTTGGCGATTGTTGTTCCTAGATGTGTTCACGACAGATGCAGCTTTGGATGTTGCTGCCGCTTTTTCGACCGATGCATCATCCTCACGCCTAGAACCAACATCAGAGATGGTTGTAGGAGTATATTCTTTCGACTCTTCAGCAATTGTTGGCGATTGTTGTTCCTAGATGTCTTCACGACAGATGCAGCTTTGGATGTTGCTGCCGCTTTTTCGACCGATGCATTATCCTCACGCCTAGAACCAACATCAGAGATGGTTGTAGGGGTATATTCTTTCGACTCTTCAGCAATTGTTTGGCGATTGTTGTTCCTAGATGTGTTCACGACAGATGCAGCTTTGGATGTTGCTGCCGCTTTTTCGACCGATGCATCATCCTCACGCCTAGAACCAACATCAGAGATGGTTGTAGGAGTATATTCTTTCGACTCTTCAGCAATTGCTTGGCGATTGTTGTTCCCAGATGTCTTCACGACAGATGCAGCTTTGGATGTTGCTGCCGCTTTTTCGACCGATGCATCATCCTCACGCCTAGAACCAACATCAGAGATGGTTGTAGGAGTATATTCTTTCGACTCTTCAGCAATTGTTTGGCGATTGTTGTTCCTAGATGTCTTCACGACAGATGCAGCTTTGGATGTTGCTGCCGCTTTTTCGACCGATGCATCATCCTCACGCCTAGAACCAACATCAGAGATGGTTGTAGGGGTATATTCTTTCGACTCTTCAGCAATTGTTTGGCGATTGTTGTTCCTAGATGTGTTCACGACAGATGCAGCTTTGGATGTTGCTGCCGCTTTTTCGACCGATGCATCATCCTCACGCCTAGAACCAACATCAGAGATGGTTGTAGGAGTATATTCTTTCGACTCTTCAGCAATTGCTTGGATTGTTGTTCGCAGATGTCTTCACGACAGATGCAGCTTTGGATGTTGCCGCCGCTTTTTCGACCGATGCATCTGTATTGAACTTATCTTGCGAAACGCCAAGGATGGTTGCACGCAAGCGACGCATAATCACTTGACGGGTGGTATGGGTTACTGGTATTTTCGGTAGTTTGTACTTCAAGCATGTCTTATACACCTGCTTGTTGGTCATCTGCTCCAGGTTGTCCAAGTCTGACACGCCAAGGATGGTTGCACGCAAGCGACGCATAATCACTTGACGGGTGGTATGGGTTACTGGTATTTTCGGTAGTTTGTACTTCAAGCATGTCTTATACAACTGCTTGTTGGTCATCTGCTCCAGGTTGTCCAAGTCCGACATGATTTACAAGCCTTTGCGAAAGAACTTTGTAAATTAAACAAGAAATAGCGATATCGTCAGTGTTTCGGAATTCAAACCTTCGATCTTCGAACTTCGATGGCACCAAGTTTTCTCGGTAATAACACCGTTTTGTGCAAAACTATAGAAGTATACGCGCAGCGAAAATTAGAAACTCGACTTGACTCGACTTTTGTTCTATTGTTAGAAAATGAGCAAATAATTATAATTATAATTCGAATTTCAGGAAATGTATTTTTGCTGACAACTGAGATATACTTGACGACCATATACATATGCCTACCTACATGCAAGATTTGAAAATCCTTGAGCACTAGATTCCAATTTTTTTCTTCTGTCGGTTGTCAGTTTTTCTTTCGTTTCGGTTAAATCTATCTGTGTAGGTTGCATCCCATTGGGCATAAATCTGTCAATAAGCGCTGCCTGGCACCTTTACCGACACGAATTCAGTCATTTTTATTTGCTACTTGGCATTGGTTTCGTATTTCACAACACGAAAATGCCATGGAAATTGAATAAGCATGAAACATAAATAACATATAAAGAGAAAACAATCAGATTGTCCCTGCTGACCTAGCCCAATTCGGATTTCGCATGAGTAAACTGATGCCTTTTGTTTTTACCCGGTCAAATCCCTAGCTTCCACTCACACGAACATACAGACTGTGCACTGAGAGAAACATCAAGAGTTTCGGATTTCCGTTGCGCCAAGTTCAACGAACCAGAAAATGCCTGACCCAAGAACCAAATTGATGAACCTTTAAGATAAAAAAATAAGATGGTTAGTTTAATTAATCTTAATTCCTTTACGATTCTATCCGATTTTATTCTAAATTTTCTAATACAAATTTTATTTTATAGAACCATGCTTTATTTTTGTGAGTGCATGGGTGGGTATATGTATACAAATCAAAATCAAAAATTTAATTTATGGTCAAGGGTCGCGTCCATCCGTCAAGCCAATGACCGGACGGTCGGCTGGGAAAGGGAGCAGGTGAGGTGAAGGGAAGGTCCTGTCACAGTTGGAGTTAAATATTTAGACGCGCCTGTTGGCTTTCAGAGTGTTCATTGTTGATGCCCGATGCTCAATGTTGATGTTGATGTGACACAAAATATTACAAAAACCATACATCATGACTGTCACACAGTCAAAACCCCCCCCCATCAAACTCCCCTCATCACGAAACTCGCCGCATTTCAATATCCCTGTACCAGGGCTGGGCTGGACAGCAGCTACATGTCGGCCGTGTGTATCTATGTTGTGCATGCTGTCAGAAGGCAAAGCGCCAGGATGATGACATCGAGACAAGCATGTGTCGTGGACATGACCACACACATACACACATACACACACAAACACACACACACATAGACACACACACAGGCAGTGTGATAGCTGATATCAGTACGAGTGGAGGGGCCGAAAACTGAAATAGAAACGTCGCCGTCGCCATCGCCAGCTAGCGGGAGGCCTGTCCAATTGAACCGAATTGCACAGCATTTCGCACAGATTATGGCCTCGTTGCTGCCAAACATCAAAAAACCTAGCTCTAAAGACATTCGAGCAATGCTCAAGTTGTGCCAATTAGTCGCACCTACAGATACGCTGTAAATCTCCAATTGAAATTATTAATTTCTAGACATCAAGAACAGCGAGTTTACATTGAGTGTTGAATCACAGGAAATTATAGCATAAGAAATCTATCTGTAAGAAAAAAACTACTTCAACAACCATTTGACTTAAATACGATTACAGGGTATAGAGTACAGTAAAAGTACTCACAGCCGCAGTAGGAATAAAGTTGTGTTTTTCCACAGGCCATGAATGAAGCATATTGTTTCTGTGATCGCAATGCGACATGTGTGACTAACGGCTCAACTGCAAATGTATCTGTATCTGTATCTGTATCTGTGTGTGGTCTAAGTAATGAGTGTATGAGTATGAGTGTGGGCATGAGTGTACGATTCTAAGTACTCGTTTTAGCCTCAGTGGCAATGTTGGATGTTTGTTGTTCTTCCACTTCCATCCACCTCTTGATGTCTCCTTCTTTTACGCATTTTTGGTTAGAGAGTTTTTGTGCTCACTTGCCTGGCATTTTTCTGCGTCAGCAGTGTGACAAAAATCTGCTTCCGCCTGACCATAAACAAGCAAATGCCAAAAGTACAAATAAGAATCCCAAAAATAAAGAGCCAGAAATATATTTAGAGTTTGCTGGCTCATATCTCCAGGATGCACGCATGGCAACACGTCCGCCTCAGTGTCTCAATGTCAGTGTGTCGTTGTCCTTTCAACTGACAGCACAGATTCACATTTTCACTCTTTATTTTTGGCCTATTTGAATTTTCATATTTTATTTTTGCGCTCAGAAGGGGCATTTAGGAGGCGTCTGTGATGCAGAAACTCCAAGTAATTTAAAACAATGCATTAAAAATATAAACTCTTGATTCATCTGAGAGTAAAATAGATGTTTTAAATCGCTGCACAGTAAAGAAACGACGAGTAACGAGTAATAAGTTTGAACAACAAACAGTTACAGTGATCAATTAACAAGTAACGAGACTAATAGGCCTTTCTAAAGGGCAGTCGGAAGACCTTATACCGGTAAAGATTGCTAAATCGAAAGTAACGAGTGTTACATACAAAAAGTTGCAGTAAAAAAGTTACGAGAATGAGTTTAAAAAACACACCTTTCAAAGATTAGATTATTAAACGAATTCTATAGGCCTCAAAAACAACAAAATAACTCTCAGGTTAAGGTATGGTGAAAAAGTAACGAGTAACGAGTGTAAAAAGCATTAAAAAAGATGCTTCAGTTACAAGCAACAACTACGGTGAAAAAGCAACGATTAATGTGTTTAAAAGGCATTAACAACAAAAGAGCAAAGAGTTACAGCAGCAAATGAAGTGTTAAAGGGTGTAAATAACGAGAAATGACAACGAGTAACAATACGACAATGCCTTTGAAAAGTATGCGCATCACTGGACAAAAGCCAGTAAAAGCTTATCAAAGACATGCTTGATTTGCCGCCTTAAAGCCAGAAGCAGGCATTTTGCCAAACTTAAATTCCCGGACAGAAATGAAAATGAAAATGAAATTGAAAGCAAGCGTCTGCTGTTTGACCAAACGTTGAAAACAAGCACACAAAAAAAGCATACAAAAATAAAAAACAACCCAAAACTAAATACAATTTCAAGGCTGCCTGGACTGAAAAATGGTGCGCGATTCAGCAGCTTATTTCATGGGCACACTAAAGGCGCAGCTGGTGGCTAATGCCAGGACACGCTGGCCAGGATATGACTGACCAGCTAACACACCATACAGACTCTACTCCGGTACTCCTGGCACTACTCGTTTCGGCATTATATTCTGCATTATTATGATATCTGTTTGCGCGACGGATTTGTCTGTCTTTCGCTCCCTCTGCCGTATTCTTTGTGGCAAACTTCAACTGCTGCAGCTCCCACTGCTCAGGGTTTTTATACCCTGTACGTTGAAGAAGTACCACAGGGTCTGCTAAGTTAGTGCAATTAGAAATTAGAAAATTTGTGTAACAGACAGAAGTGGGCGTGGCAGATCCCACAAAGTATATATATTCAAGATCAGAATAATGAGCTGAATCGATATTAGATATAAGAGCTAGAGAACCCATTTTTGGTATTTAGGATTTCCCATGAGGTGTGTTTTCGCTAATAAGCTATAGACCTGTGATTTCAATTGCGAATTGCATTACTTTCGAACAAGAAACATTGCAGATATGCAACAGACAATTTGCTCGATTGTATAGGAAGAAAGGAGTAGTTGCCTCTGTGTGTGAGTTATTATTCAGTGTTTATGATTACCAAATACTGGCTGAACTACTGTCGATTGCGTCCGACTCATCTGTCCCGTGCTTTCTGTGCTTTTTTTTTTTTTGGTTATTTCATATTTTATATTGTTTAAACTTTTGATTAAGGGTTTTCGACAGCGGCTCAGTGCCACGGCTCAGTTCAGTTTCGGCTGCTTTTTGCCTCTGCATTTATTATTTATGCAAATGTTTTTTCTTGCTTTTTGTATATACTATATACGTATGTACATATATTTGTGTACTGTTTTCTGGGTCTTCTTTGAATGCACCCAAATAAACCAGAATGAAATATAAAAAAAAACAAAAAAAAAGAAACAGAGCAGAGAACATGGCGTGCAGAGAGCGGCAAACAAACAAATAAATGACAAACATGCTCTGAAAGGACTTTCTACGCATGGCCATGAGGGCCATCCTTACTAGGATAGAGAGGGAGGGGTACGAGGCCATGTTGATTTTGAGGTTATTATCATTTTAATAATAAGTGAAAACAAAAACCAGCCAGAAAGCGAGAAACCTTACTCGCACAACCCACTCCCAAAGGCATTTTTTGGGTTTTTAATTAGAAACTTTTGCGAATAGAAATGAAATATGTCCCTAACTCTTCTCATCCCATCACATCTCTCCATCTCTCTCCCTTTCTCTCGGTCTGTCTCTCTCTGATGCTGCTAGTCAATGCTTGGGTATAGCTCTATTCAAACAGTTTCGGGGGTTTTTGTGTTAGCTTTTAAATGGCTAAATATGTATTTGCAAATTGGAATTGGAATATGCTTAGTTGATGTGCTTCCTTGCATTTTGCAATTTTGCAACGTAATTGTTATTTTATTTGACACGAAAGACAGACAAAAGAGTAGGGCAATCAAACAGAGAAAACAGAAACAAGCGAGTACAACAGCATAACAGAATGCGAGAAGACTCAAATCTGCTGTTTAGTCACGTACTGCCGGCTGTTGTTGTGGCATCCGAATTGGGTCAGTGTTAGATATTAAAATAAATGCAGCACTCTAAAAGGTAGCCCAAACAACTCAAAGAGATCTCTGTGGAGAGTGGAGAGTACGGGCGTTTTTCCATTTATTTGACAATGTCAAATGAAACCAATTTGTAAGCTAAATCCGTACAAATATAGTTTCACAACACGGTGGCGAGAGGAAGGGGCACAGCGAGGAGACAGCAACGAGAACATTACAGGAAATTTGCATATCATATCATCCTGTCATTAAATACATGTAATTACATATGCTAACCCATTTAACCCCCTGCCAGCGAGTAAATGGAGAAGAGCCTATTTAAATAGCAAATAACTCGTTCGTTTCACGGTAGAACAGGAAGGAACAGGAAATTGAAAACACAACAAATTAAAGTCGTATTAAAATGAGCGTACTCGTTATGTTTCATAGCAACCATTTGGAGGGTGCTATAATGCAGCGAGAGTATTAAAAGCAGCATCAACTAGTTATTGCAAATATTATCGAATATCTGGTTCTGGCTAATAACGCATTCGTTAATCGTTTCTTTCTTTATCTTGCTCGTTACTCGTTGATTTAGCAAGGTCATATTCTTACTCGTCGCTTGTGTATTTAGCACGCGCTGATTAATTCTAATCTTTTAGTCTAAATAATTCAACTGATTCGTTACTTCCAACTCGTTACACTTAATGTGCATATTCTTTACGCGTACTCGTTAGTTTCAAGATCTTGTTCCACATTTGTTTAATACCTTTATACCCAAACATTGCCTCTATAGGTCAATTCACCTTAGTCTAAATATGTCGTTCTCACTCGTTAAAGTTCACATTCGTTACATGCAAATAAATTAGAACTAGAGCGAATTTGATTACCTGTCAACACATTACTTTCACGTCTTAAGGCAATAAACTCAACCCGCCGGCGATTTGGCTTGAATAATCGACATTAACTATTCATAAATGTATGGATAATTGTGTGAGTGTGAGTGTGGGTTATACTAATACGATCCGAAGGTGTCTATGAGCCTTGGCTGACCATGGCTCATATCATGGTCGTAAATTGTCTGTTAAATTGCCGCTGGCAATACGAAAGAAATGCGTTGGGTGCGTGGGTGAGGCAGCGAAAGGCCAACACGTGAGCGGCAATTACAACGTCATTATCATTACGCCCCCCCCCCCTGCCCCCTGCCTCCTGCCACCATGCCTTCCCCGCCCATGATTATAGATTGAAAGTATCTATGGATGGTCCCAATAGAATTGTGCACGTGGCAATCGCATAAAGAGAGTTTATAATTGCATTTGATTGATGGTGTTATGCATGTGCTTAGTCTTCGGTGGGTTGGGCAGCCAGACGAATGATGAACAGACGGACAAAAGGACAGACAAAAAGACGGAGGGACGGAAAGACGGACAGGCAGACAAACATTTAGATATTCATCTGAAAATCATGAGGCAAGTGGAAAGCGGAAGGCGGAAGGCGGAGAGGCAATGAGCTGGCCAATCAATCGAGGCAGCCAATGCCATTAAACAGATTAATTAATTGTGATAAAAATAAACTACAAAAAAACATAAAATAAAAAGGCGAATGAAAGCAAAATAAATGAAATAAAAATAAAATAAAAGCCGCAAAGTAAGCGGAAAAGAGCGCAAAGAAAAAAGCGAAACAACCACAAAAAAAAAAACAAAACAAAACAGCAAAGTTAAAGAAATTGATATGCCAGTTTGGGACTTAATGAAAATGGATGAGCGAAGTATCGGCTAGGGGTACGGTTACAGTTACGATTACGGCTACGACTACGACTACGGTTACGTTTACGTTTACGGGTACGGGTTTCCGGGGTGCGTAAATCGAATCGTTCGGCATTCGGTTTGCAATTAGCACCCCGCTTTAGATGAGATAAAAGTTCATATCATATAACTAAATAGACAGCTCGGGGACGAACTCTATGGGAATTTGCCATGTTGCGTATTAGTGTTATGTGAATTCTTGGATGCTTCTCCTTCGTTTTGTTGCTGTCCAAATGGCTAAAAGCTTTTTCTAATTTCCAAATGCTGCCCCTGGATATGCGATGTCACATTTAATTATGACAATTGACATTTAGCACGCAACTAATAATCAGACCCGAGCTTTTGCTATTGCTTTAGCTCTAGCTTTGGATATTGTGTCTAGTCCATGAATGTTGTCTAGCACATTTGATACCTCGAACTCGCAGATCTTAAACACAATGAGAGCATTTCCGGTTGAGTTTTATGTCCGCTTCCCCTCGCCTCACCAATATTCACTTCCGCTCTATGACGCTGTCATTTCCTTCCTTATGCCCTCGTCGACGTCAAGAGCCCAGTTAGCTTATATAGTATAGTCCATTTCTGTAGGTTTGTTGCTTCTTTGGTTCCACTGGTTGCTTGGCTCTTGGCTCATTAGTTGCGTTCCGAACTGAGCATTGGGCTATAAATAGAGAGCCAGCCCAGCATAAGAAAGGAACAAGAATATACTATATGCATATAGTATCTAAATGAACGAGAAACAGCAACAGAGAACATAATAAAGCAAACGTCCCAAAAGCCGACTCTTAAGACGAGGTCTCTTAAACGGAATTCGCAATGTTGAGCCAAGCATGCAAAGCAAATATTACAAAGTGCTGCGAATTTTCAGAAGTAGATGAAGAGATGAGAGGCATGCTGTGTGTGTGTGTGTGTGTGTGTGTGTGTGTGTGTGTGTACACTGCACAAACTCCTCATAAAGGCATACAAATAGAAATATTGTATGTATATGAGGCGTGCAAGATGGAGATGTGTAGGCAAACACAATTCACTGAGCTAAATATAAATGCCTAGAACAAATAACAGCGAGTAGAGCATATAAAATGTTGGATTAGGACGCAACTAGTTGCTGTTTATAGGCTTCGAATCGTTAGCATGAGCCTAATGTAGCCCAAACACTTTATGGAAAGTGACAAATGTCGCACATAACGATCAACCATAAAAAGTAACGAGAACGAAATGAATAACGAGTAAGTGAGAACTAAATATGCCAATGTTTCTATTGAAAAAACTGGCAAGGAAAGCTGATTAAAATGAAGCCGTTAATGCAACGAGTTATATGCGTAATGTAAACACTCGTTTCTCCGTCTGTTTACTCGTTACTCCGTACTCTATAGGGAATGGGAAATATGCAATTAATAATCGCTGGAAATTAAGATATCTGAGTAATGAGCTGTTATTGTATATGGTTTGATTAATTTCAGCGAGTTGTTTTATTAGCGAGTACGATATTCGTTATCCTTGAACATGGCAACATATCAACTTAGCTCTTTGTCATGATCAAAAATATACTATATGTGAAGCCTGCCTCTCCTTCTAGGTGTTACATTTCCCACCTTCACTAGCTTAATAGATGCTTTTGTGCTTTTTAAAAGTTTAGGGTCTAAAAAGTCATCAGCCAGCAAACTAACTAACAGACTAACTTTATAACATTTCGTCAATTTATGCAAACAGTTTATCCAGCGAGTGAATTTTGTAAGTGCACAAAAACCCGCTTGACGAGCTAAGCAAATATGACTATAAAAAGGTAGTCGGAGCTATTTATAACTGTTGGCGACTAACGAGTAAAGTTGTTGAAAGTACACAGAAACGTATTTGAGCAAAGTTCGACAACTCCATTTAGGTAAACGAATAAACAAATGATTAACGAGTCGAATATATACCGGGGAAATTATAAAACTATTAGCTGATGGTTCCAAAACTTGTACGGTTAGAGGATTAATGCCAATATGTGAGCTAAGCTGTGACCTTGCCTGACAACAACGGTCACACAGCTCCTAGCTGGCCTTGGGTCACAGTCCTACAAATAGTCGAAAGATATACACATGTGACAGAGCCAGAGACGAAGCGACACTGGGCACGGCCTATGACATTCGTAATCCTTGTATGATAGTGTGAAAGAACAACGGACCACATGACCCATGCACCATGCTTAACCCAACTTAGCCGCTGTAATCGCTTCAACAGGCTTGCTGCGAGTATTATTAAAAAAACACAAAACAAGAAAAAAAAATCGGTAAGCACAGAGCTGATGAGTCGGATGCGCCCGACTGTAGAATACCCTACATTTTTAATATAGCTTAAAAATCTTGGCTTGCTTGTTTGCAAGGCAAAGCCTTTAATATTGTTGCCTAAATAACTTCTATGTTTATTATGCGATTTCAATGCGCTTTGCAGCATAGATGTATATAATGCTAGAGAGTATATATTGCAAATAAGAAACTTCAATGTTGAACATTACAGTTTTTATGCGTATTTCATTGATTAGGTTGTAAAGAGAGTGTGGTTTCAAGGATTTAAAACAAACTTGATTCCAAAAATGGTTGTTTTGGCTTTTGTAGTTTTCGAGATCTACAAATATAGTATTTACCATCTTCTTGCACAAAGCTATTAATCCTGTTTTCAGGCACATCATGGGTACAGGGTATAAAAACAAAGCAAAATAGGAAAATAAAAGGAAAGGACGACAGCCGCCAGTCAATCTGAAAAAGCTCGAAAATTAATTGCCTAAACAAGTCGTATATCGTGTCGAGTTGTATCCAGAGACAAAGTCGGGTCGTGAAAGGCATGCCGTAGAGAGGCGGTGAGGCGGTGAGGTGGGGCGGGGCAAGTCGGGTCGAGTTGGAATCGGTTGCTCAGCGGGTCGCCGAAACAAAGCCACATAAGTAGTTGGCATATAAATAGATTTGCATACTCATTCGGTTGTACATGCGTATAAACCTGATGCCAAGGCAGCAGGTTAGGGGGGGGTTAAACGATGATAATGTTGATGACGATGAGGATGACGTTGGCATAGATGTTGATGATGATGATGATGATGATGACGATGACAGCCAAGGCAGGCGCAGGCCAATGACTTTTAAGGATAATGACATCAAAATGCGCATAACAAATTCGTTTGAAATCCTTTTTGAAGTCACTTTGCATAAAAAGCACACACGACGGCATTGTTGGCAGGCAGCGCAGAAATCTTGAGCAAAAGTCTGAAGACAAAACGTGAAAAGCTGCCACAACCTAACCGCACACAATCGCGCACTCCTTGCTCATCAGGGCCTGCAATCTTATCTCCTCTCTCTTTTCATCAGTTATGCTGCGAATATTTTCCGCATGCCACACACAAGCCAAACGCCAACGCCAACGCCAACGCCAACTGGGCCAATCGTGCCACCAGCTGAAGCAAGCTCAAGAATTTCCACAACAACATTCTTAAATATTGGCGCAAAATGCACATAGAATGTGCGTCTACACTCGCAAAAATCAAGTATAATTTGTTGTCTGCATAAAATTTTATTTGGTTCTTCAAATCGAAAGTGAATCGTAAATCAATTCCGATGAATTAAAGCAAACAATTGCATTTAGAATTAGCATTCAGAATTTAAAACCAGTAAGAACGTAACAGATCAGTCGTGCGAATCGTCGCTAACATATCTTCACTCTTTCTTATCCGATAGCATGAGGAAGGAAACAAGGCATCAACATTTTAAACAAAGTTCATCTGCTTGCTGCATAGCAGATACTAACTTATGTCTCTAGCTCTAATAGTGTGCAAGATCTAGCTGATCATACGGACAGACTGACCTTTTGAAAGCGAATTTTTAACCTTCCAAATTCATCCAAATATAAATACTTGAATCTAAGCACACTTAAAAAAAAATACTTTTATGTTTATATCAGAAATGTTCCCTCTCATTAAACTTACGACACTCTAATTTCTCAATTCTGTTCCGAAAGCTGTTCAGTTTTCTCTCAGTGCAGCCAAACTAAGACAACCCATTTCACTCCCATCTCAACGCATCTCCCATGCCGCTTTTTGCTCACTTCCTACGCTTTCGAGTGTCACAGAAATTAATTTATCTGTCGCTCTCCAGCTCAGCTTCTCCTTTTTGGCTCTGCTTCCTGCTTGTTAGGCGCTTCATAAAAAGCTTGGCTTAATTTCAGCTCATTCCGAAGAGCTTTAAAATGCATTTTGCATTAGTTTTTAGTTGCCTTTCAGGTTTTGCTGCATTTTAAGTTCTCAAGTTCATAAAATGAGCTTTCAAAAGGGTATAGTGCATACTTCTACTTGATATATTAGAAATAAGTAAACAAGTTAAACAAAATTTAAGTAAATTTTCGATATTTTTAAGATTGAAATAAGATTATAAAACTTATGGTATTTAGAATAATAACAATGTAAGAAAAATAAATTTAATAAAATTCTCTGTCCTCAACAAGCAGAAATTAATATCATGAAAAACTATCACCATATTTCCCAAAATGGTCTTAAGCTCAATTCAATTAAATTTAATTTAAGAATGAATAAATTTAGAAAATACAAGTTAAGTGTATTTCCGAAGGTTCTTCAAATTTCACACTTGTACTCTCATTTTCAGACACTCTATCAATTAGACATCGTCAAAACTCTTTCATTCGCTCTACAGCTTTACAGCCTTTTTCACTTTTTCTCCGATTTCATGCTTACGTCCTCCATTACCGCGTGCTGCGCTTTGATGCCTTCAGCCGCAGGTCGAGCGTTATCAGAGCACATGCCACATTTTAAGTGCCATTGTCCGCGAAGCATGCTAGAAGAAATATTTGCGGCAAGACTTGCAAGTCAAAAATTCCACACACAATTCCCGCCAAAAGTCGACAGAGAAAAAAGTGCACAAGGGAAAATTGCAAAAACGCCAAAGAAAGGAAAATGTAACGCATGCGGTTCAGTTGGGTTCGGTTCGGTTGAGTTGAGTGTGGTTCGCAATAGATTGTGGTTCGCCTGACTTGTTTCTCTTGCAGTCTCGGTTTCTTGGCCATGTTTTGTTTTGGCCATCGGCTGGCTGAGTGCATTGGGTGAATTGGGTGCATTGGTTAATACCGGTTGAGTGAAAGGGGAGCCTATTTCCAGCCATGGCCAACTTTTGTGCCTACTACGAGTATGTCTGGGCCAAGAGCCATTCTCACTTCTGGCACATTGCACTCTGGCAAAATGCAAACTTTGGTTTAATCAACAACATTTTTAAGCTTACCACTAAGGGGTATATGCGCTGCAGGATATAGCTGAGTTCCATATAGATAACTCTGCTTTTTTTGCTAGAATTCCAATTGATTTTCTATTCGGATTTCCACGAATATTATGGTCTTAGGTCTCAGTTTATCAGACAATAGAAATATCTTTTTTTTTTCATTTACCGTGTCAAAATATTAACATAATATATAGGTTAAAATCCAGAACATTTTTTGATCAATCAGCTTGAAACTGATATTCAAACCATTAAAATTTAACTCTGTCAATCAAATTATAAATAATTTAAATCAGCAGCGAAATTTTAACCAAAAACCACAAACACTTTGCTTCTAAAAAAAACTAATCAATTTATTTAATTTATAACATTTACAGTGTAATTAAAATTTGTATTGAAGTATCTGTAAAGTATTAAGACTAAAATAAATTAATAAATAACAAGCGAATAAATGTGAAAAAAAAAGAAATAAATAAACAAATAAATTTTTTATTAATAATAACTAAATACAGTCAATAAATAAATTGTTTTAAATATTTAATAGACACATTTAATGAATAAATTCATGAAATTAAATAAAATCATATATCTATGTTTTTATAACTTTGTATTTCATTCAAGAAAATAAAATATAAAATATGAAATATGAAAAACAATACTGAATTCGACTCTAAAATATATGGCCTTAATTATTAAAATTTTTTTAAATAAATACTTGTTTTATGCACGTATGTTTTTAAATTAAATGTTATTCTAAACATAGTTTAATATAGAGAGGAAATTATTACGCTAAAATAAAAAATAAAATAATTGCTGAATTTTAATTCAAAAAAGTCAATCAGACGCACACATACTAAGCTTCACGCGTATGCAAGGCACACCACCCCCCCTCTGCCTAGTGCGGCAAATTGTCTGTGACTTATGTTCGTTGTTTCTTATTCGATCGAAACAAAATTCACAGCGTCGATAAAGAATGTCATAAACTAGTTAAATCCCAAATTACAAATCAATAGCTTTAAAACTGTGGCTACAGCAGCTTTTTGCGGTTTGCGGGGGAAGGAGGGGAGGTATCCAAAATCTAAAACAAACTCGTGCTGCTTACTGATTAGGAGAACCTAAATCCCAAATATGGTGTCTCTAGCTCTTATAGTTGCTGAGATCTAGGTGTTCATACAGACAGACAGACAGACGGACAGACGGACAGACAGACGGACGGACATGGCTATATCGACTCGGCTTGTCGTCCTGATCAAGAATATATATACTTTATGGGGTCTGCCACGCCTCCTTCTGCCTGTTACATACATTTCCTCTTTGCACTAAGTTAATAGACCCTTTTTACTTTTTTAAAGTAAAGGGTCTAAAAAGTTCTGCATTAAATATAGAACAAGTACATTTAAATTAAACTTTTGGTTAAAAATAAAAAAATTTATTTAAAAAAAAAAAACAAAAAACGAATGTGCGTCGGCCGGGAATCGAACCCGGATCAACTGCTTGGAAGGCAACTATGCTGACCATTACACCACCGACGCCCCCTGGATGGGTCTTGAAAATAGCAACATAATACTATAAATAGAAATAGCAACAAATGTGTAGGGTAGCTGAAATTCGAGACATTTGACTATTAGCTATCTGCATAGACTGAGACTTTTGTTTTTACATGCCGCCTATTAATATGTGTGTGCTGAGGGGGCAGGGGGCGAAGTGAGATTGTGTTTGTGTTTTGTGTGTTGTGGCAGTTGCATGCTTCAGTTGGTAGCATCGTTGATTGGCAGCTCGAAGACCAGGCCAAAGGGGCAAACTAATCAATGATTAGACTAGGCGAAGGCGTTGCTTGAACGACATCAAGTGGAAGCAGAAGTAGGAGAAGGAGAGGAGATAGGGAGGATAGAAGAGACGAGGGGAGAGGTTGCTAGTTTTTAAGTGGGGCATGTGTGGCAAGTATTGTGCCCATTGTTGCCACCATTATTTGTGGCATGTTATAAATCTTGTTCGCCTGCTTCGACAACTTCAGCCAGAGTACGCAGTTCTTTGGCCTTTCGTTTTCAAATATTTATTCACCAGGCCAACCAAAGTGTTAATTATGTGGGCGTATTGCTGTGTGGGCGTATGTATATTTAATATGCTGAGCTCATCGCTTTCTCAGGAGACTCCAGCGTTACACGGAGCTGCTTTATTTTGCTCCTTTTTCGGGTTTCGCTTTTTTTATACCCTGCACCTAGAAGTAGATTTAGCAGCATCCATTAGGTATATATATTCTTGATCAGAACTACGAGCTGTATAAGTTTCGAGATCTTGAAATCTTTTAGAGCTAGAGCAGTCATATTCGGAATATAAATAGGTATTTACCATACGCAGATCAAGTTTATTTTAAATGTTGCATGGCACGCCTCCTTAAACGACCTATTTGATTAAAACCGCATAATAAGCGTAATATTAATAATAGAAGATCGTCATTCAGATTAGAGACTCTTATCTAATATATATAACTACTCTGAAACGCGCATTAAAATCGGTAAATAACCACGGAAGTTATTAAAGAAACAATATTGCAGATTTTGGCCATTAAAGTCTGATATATTTAAATTATATTTAGAATGTAGCAAGCAGGGTATGCTGCAGTCGGGCGTGTACGACTGAACCGCTACGTGCTTACAGTTTTTTTTTTGTTTTTAAATTTGGATTGTAATATATGACGCAGTCGGGTGACCATTGCCTCTCTCCTGCCCTGCGTCCGTTTGCAATTCGAGCTCTTGTGCCTTTGTCTCTGGAGAAATACATGGGGCAAACATTTGTGCTCATTCGAGAGAGACGGAGAGACAGAGTCAGAGAGAGAGAGAGAGAGAGAGAGAGAGAGAGAGGTTTGATCATGGTGATTGGCCTTTGGCTCAATGCATTATTCAGCAGGCAATCGCCTGAGACGAAATCTGTAATCAATGAGCAATTAATGGCTAATCATGAGCACTCGATATGCAATTAATGTGTAATAAATTCCCGTATGAAATTAATCTGCTCATTAATCAAATTGGCAAAATGTTTGCCTCCAACTTGGGTTCTACTATACCGCATTAGTTTTCTATTTATTTGCTATTGGTCGCCTGGAATTGATTCAACACATCACATGCATGCCATTTTAATCAATCAGCTGCCATCAATCACTTGAGCTCAATCAATAGTATATGTATGTATGTATGTTGCATAAGCTCGTATTAAAAATACATAGGTCAAAGTACGTAAAAACTTTGGAGAAATCAAATTCCAAAACTAGCACAAATCCAGACTCAAAAGTTATGCATGCCATTGGCCAAACTTTATGAAAGCCAAAGATTACATCAAATATTAACCAAGCTTTTCGGAAACTTTGACATATATTTTTTGGTGAGTTATTTATGCTGTGGTTTCCATTTTTAATACCGCACGTAAAAAGTATTTCATTTAATTGCTGTTGATTCCCTTTCGCTTTACGTAGTACTCCATCTTTTGCAACTTCTCCTTTCGGATATCTGCAAATCTAATATTTACATCGGCTGGATTAGCAGCTGTATTTGTCCTGTGAATTGCGCTCAATCTAGTTTATGACAAGGTTATCTATTCGCTGCTACACTCATTCATTCGTTCATTCACTCATGCACTCATGCACTCATTCGCTCATTCACTCATTCACTCCATCTAATGGCCATAGCGCAATGTTGCCACGGACCATTTACATGACACTACACGAAAATGTTTTATGTTCTCTGGCCCTTTTCCCCCGCGCTCCTCTCTTACCTTCAGTTCCCTCTTGTTTTTTGCTAGGCAATATGTAATTTATAGCCGACAATTTTCACAGAAAATTAAAATTTCCTTTTTTTCTGTTCTCCTAGTTTTTTTTCCCCCGTTTTTTAGTCTTTGCACTTGAAGCACGTTTTGAATTCGGCGGCCGTAAATAACGTGTCGAAAAGGCTTTTTAATAGTGTTTTTTTTTTCTTTTATTTTAGTAGCTTTTTTTTTTAATTTTGCTTTATTAATTTAGCATTTTTTATTGCATAATTGACAGTGGTGGGTCCTACGTGGTGTCAAAGGTCAGCATTCCAAGCTCACTAGGATAGGGTAAATACAGTTATATAATGTAGGATGTAGGATGTAGGATGTAGGATGTAGGATGTAGGATGTAGGATGTAGGATGTAGGATGTAGGATGTAGAATGTAGAATGTAGAATGTAGGATGTAGGATGTAGGATGTAGGATGTAGGATGTGGGATGTAGGATGTAGGATGTAGGATGTAGGATGTAGGATGTAGGATGTAGGATGTAGGATGTAGGATGTAGGATGTAGGATGTAGGATGTAGGATGTAGGATGTAGGATGTAGGATGTAGGATGTAGGATGTAGGATGTGGGATGTAGGATGTAGGATGTAGGATGTAGGATGTAGGATGTAGGATGTAGGATGTAGGATGTAGGATGTAGGATGTAGGATGTAGAATGAAGAATGTAAAATGCAGAATGTAAGGTGATAGAAAATCTGAGATAAGAAATGTGATAAAATATATTATATAAATAATAAACTATGTGATAAAAATTGAGCTATAAAATATTGGATGTAGGATGTATAGGATAGAAGATAGAATGTAGGAGAAAAGATGTAGTATGTAGATGGAGAAAAGATGTAGCAGATAAAATATACAATACAGGAGATGCAAAATATGATATAGGTAGGAAATAGAAGATAGGAAAGAGAATATGGGAAATTGTAATATATAATCAATGGTATAGGATATAGTGCTAGGACAATGGATAAACGATATAAGAAATAGAAGATAATGTGTAGGATATAGAAATGACTATTAATCTATAGGATTTTTTAGATGTAGGCTAAACGATATTATAGGATACAGCTATAGATGTACATAGATCAGGATAGGGTATTACTGATAAGACCCGTGGCTCTATGGCTCTGCACTGAGCTTTCGTAGGCGTGTCATGTTTTGCCTGCTACAGTTTCATGAATGTGAATGTCTGTGTGTCTGTATGTCTATTTGGACATGGCGTGACGATGCCGCGTGAACCTTTTGAACCCTGCCATACGGATTACGGTTACGGTACATCCGTCATAGATGACCTACATACACACACACATACACTATCTCTAACTGTGTGTGTATGTGTGTACATTCGTTCTTTTGATTAAAAAGCCAATAAAAAAATGAAAATGAAAACGGGAAAATGCTTGTACATGTATTACATGACCTAGCGCTTAAATTAAATTATTTTCCAATTTCGATTTGACTTTTATTTTTGTTGGGCGGCATTACGATAACGTATGTATTGCTGGAACTATACCCTAGATATAAGCTAAAGCTGGCCGTCTGTCAGCTAACTTGGTTTTCACACTAGGCATTACCTCATCGAAACTTGTATATTGGCGCCCCCTTTTCAATTTTGAACAATCAATTTGATTCATTGAACATGTTTTTTAATACTTGTTTTGTTTTCTGCTCTCTTTCATTGCAGGTACGAGTTATGAGCTGCGATTTCGACATGGTTTAGCCTATATGGAATACGACAACTACAAGCGCCCCCAACAAACTGTGAGACCTTTGTCTAATCATAGTCTCCGTAGAAGCGACTACAGCTAATCATTATCCGTCTATGGGCATGTCAATGCATTTTATTTAGCAGCTGTCAGACAGAGTCTCTTGTTTTCATAGTTTTTTATTTTGCGGCTGACCTTCAGCTTAGTAGCTGGAATTGATGGGTTAGTGATATGAAAATTGTCGAGAACTGATGACTAGTTGATTGTTGTCAACGGAAAATTGTATACTCTAGCGGAAATATCATATAGCTGAGCTTAATTGATGCTTGCGATATGTAATATGTTCAATTAATGCCAAGCTGCATGCATTTTATATTGCAACCAAATCCCCAGATGGTTTTTATGGAATGAGTTTCAAGTTTAGTAAGCGATTTTCATTAAATTCTTAGCATAGTTAGGTATAGATATAGATGATATATAGACTAAAGATAAAGCAGTTAGCTGCAGAATTGTGAGTTTGGGGCATTTTGGTTTGGTTTTGTTGGAATAAACGGCAAGATGTTTAAGTATTGAGCATGGAAGCTTCTACTTAAGTCTAGGTTTATTTTCGGCTAGCTCCAATAGCATTTTGTTAGAGTATTGAAATCGTAACTATCATTTTGTTGAAGAGTTTCGAGTTAGACAAATGCTACAAGCTACAGCTGCATGCACTTGATTCATATGCTCAAGCCACGATTGGCAGCTGAATGTTATTTTATTATTTCGGTCTCTGATGAATTGAGGTTATCGGATCCAACAGATAACCATGTAAATGTTGTATATACTATTGTGCATATATGCATATAAACATGGTCATTTTTTTGTGTTTTCGTTTTTTGCTTTTTGTTGTGGCTCGTAATCATTACCATTACGATTAGCATTCATGTTCCCGTTTTGGATATTATGCGAGCCCATTTAATGACCAGTAAATTATACATAATAGCTTCCAAACTACAAGCCATTTACTCTGTTAGACACTGCCCATAGGGTTACGATGTAGGCCCCCTCCACCCCCCATCACTACCCATCGCTACCCATCCGTACCCCCCGGTCCCCAATGCATAACGAAAACGAAATAAGTGAGGCACAGTCTATTGAAAATGCACGGGGCACGCATGCGTGGCGCCCCCAAATGAAGGTTTTATTGTAAGTGTGCATATAAAAAATGTGTGTGGCATCGAAAAATAGGGAGCCGATCGTTGCATGTCTAGCATTTTGAATGAGTGTTTTTTATACGCCAGAAGAACTTGAAAGAACTCTATGGAAAGAAGCAAACGCCCTGCCAGGTTGCAACTTGAGATTACTACGTAAAAGTTTTTATTCTTCAAAGAAATCTTATCTTAAATACATATCTGTAATTTAAAAATGTGTTTATGGTTTTTAAATTTATTTATATAACTTTGATAGGTCGATTAAAAAATTTTCTAAATTTCGCAAATTTGGTTTATATAAAGGAGAGATATATAAAAAAAGAACGATAAATAAAAGAGAGATATATATAAAAAAAGAGAGATATATAAAAAAGAGATATATAAAAGAGAGAGATATATAAAAGAGAGATATATAAAAAAGAGAGAACATTATAGAGAGATATTCCAAAAAAATTAGATATATAAAAGATGGATATATAAAAAAAATATGTATAAAAACACACTTAAAATCTTAAGTCCTTAGCTGCTATAGCTTTGAATTATGTTAGACGTAATTTTAATTAAGTCTTAACTTATAAATAATAATAATAATAAATATAGAAAAATATGACTTTAATATATGAAGAAATTATTTTATCTACATTAATTTATAAACATTACAATTTTCATAGTACAAGCAATGCAGAATATCTAGATATATCTACTTGGCTTTATTACAGCTTTAATAGCTTCAACTTTAAACTTAATCTGAGATATCGCAACTTTATTTCTCACACACGAGCAACCCCATGTGTGATATTAATGGGTACCCATGCATATACTATGTGGGTTATATTGAAAACAAAAAAAAAAAACAAAAAAAAGAAGAGAAGAGAAGAACGAAAAGAAAATAATAAACAAAACAAATAGACATAATGACATTCATTTGTATTTGAAGTGTGTGTGAACGAATGTGTGAATGATTTGGTTAGGGGATTTTCATTTGTTGCTGTTGTTGTCATTATTATTATTTGTTATTATTGTTGCTATTGTTGTTGTTGTTGCTATTGTTGTTGTTGTTGTGCCTTGGCGAGTCTCGTAGTTAACTGTTAATAGTCCCATTGCAAGCAATTAAGTTCATTAGCGCGACGAAACGTACAACAACAGATATAGAAATAGAAATAGAAATGAAAATGAAAATGAAAATAGTTTGGGTTAGATTTTGGTCAAGATTGTCGAGATGGGGTTGGACTCAGTCTCAGACCCAGAGACCAAATGAATAAACTTCGACTCACAAAATTGTTAAATGCCCAAGCCCAAAGTCAGCCAAGCACGCATTGATCATAATCAACAGCCTGTAATTACAGCAACAAAACTTTCATAACAAATCAATTTTCATTTCACTCTAGGTGCAAGCTTTAACAGCCTTTTTTCTACACAGCAAAAAATACTTATACCCCATACCAACTTGGCTGCAAAATTAAATCATATTAGTTGTTGGTTTTGGTTTTATATGTGCTTTTTAATTGGATTTAAATATCGATTGAATCAAGATTTACCAAAATATATAAATCGCATATATACCTAAACTTTCAGGCACATTTTTATTTTTTCAAAATTTTTTTAAAATCGGAAAATGATTATTTATGCATTATTTTATTATTGTTATTATTTTTTATTGTTATTATTTTATAACAAATTGTTTGGATTAATTTGTTCCCATAATGAAACATAATATACATAATATAATATAGATCAAAATAAAATATTTCCCATACAGATCTAAGTTTTAAGGCCAATTCTCAATTTTTCAGATTTTTTTTAAATCGGAAAAATGGGTTTTAGTGTTTTTTTATAAACGATTTTGAATGTTGAAGATAAAAAAGACAATAATTTTTGTTTTGAATTTTTTTAAACTTTAATATAATAAAATAAAATAAAAAATATATGGACGGGGCAGGTCAGTGGGACGGAGGCTACAGTCGGACGTAACCGACTGTAGGAGACCCTTTACTTTGAGTATTTGTACATACAAACATAATCAGAGGCACAAACACTAAGCTACCCGCGTATGCAAGGCACACCACTCTCCCCTCTGCCTAGTGCGGCAAATTGTCCGTTCCATATTTTCGCTTTTTTTATCCGAAACGAAATTCACAGGGTCAATAGAGTTTGTCATAAGCTAGTTACGTACCAAATTACAAGTCAATAACTTTAAAGGTGTGGCTGCAGTAGCTTTTTGCGGTTTGCGGGGGAAAGGGGGCAGGTATCCAAAATCTAAAACAAACTCGTGCTGCTTACTGATTAGGAGAACCTAAATCCCAAATATGGTGTCTCTAGCTCTTATAGTTGCTGAGATCTAGGTGTTCATACAGACAGACAGACGGACAGACGGACAGACAGACAGACGGACAGACGGACAGACGGACATGGCTATATCGACTCAACTTGTCGTCCTGATCAAGAATATATATACTTTGTGGGGTTGGCCACGCCTCCTTCTGGGTGTTACACACATTTCCTCTTTGCACTAAGTTAATAGACCCCTTTTACTTTTTTAAAGTAAAGGGTCTAAAAATTCAGCACACTGAAAATATGCAATGAAATGACAGTAAATGTTGTAGTTAACCTATATTTTCTACAGGGTATTAACTATGCATGTAGACTCCTGCCCATTGCTGCTAATTGCTGGTGTTATATTTTAGCTAGTTTTTTTTGGGTTTTATTTTTGCATTTTGGGCAAATTTCAGTAGCTGTCTTTTACGGCTGTTGGCATGCGTGTAATTTAAAACGAATGCTCTGTAAATGCCACGCCCTCCCACTGTGGGGGCCGCATGGATTCGGTTCTATTAGTTGCATGCCACAGACAAAGCTCACTGTTGTTTGCCTCGATTTGTTGTAGTTTTCGTTCCACTTAGAAGGCAAATTGTGTCACAGCATGACGTTTGATATGTGTCATTAACAACAACAAGAACAGCAGGCAAAAACAACTTTGTCCCACAGCCCGACTTATAGATACCATATGTTTGACACTCGATGCATTCCATTATTGAGATGCGGGCCATAATGCAATCGATGCATGATGCATGATTCATGCCTCTTTGATTGAGCGAAGATTGTTCAAGTTAACCAGAGTTAGAAACTTAAAAAATTTATTGAATTATATGGAGTTACAATTAATTTCAAGTCTTTCAAGAACTTTATAAGATTTATATAGACAACAAATACCCTGTGATTAAATCAATATCAATATAAGCTTTAAAGATAATTATGTTAAGTTAATTTGTTGAAAGAGTATTGCCAAGAATTTACGATATTAAAAAAAAACAAATCTAGCAAGTCAGTCACAATAATACCAATAATACCATATCGATCTTTAAAATACTTAAAATAAAATTTATAAATTTATCCGTAGCCTGCTTCTCGTTCTTACTGCGAATAGGAGAATTAATTGTGATAAAAACAAAGCAAAATCGTAGTTTATAAGGGGGTTTCGAGAGTTATAGAGCTATAAACACTTATAAGAATATTGTTTCTCTAATAACTTTTGTGTTTATAAACAGATTTCAATGTGCTTTTTGGGAAGAATAAAATTAATGATAGAGAGTATATATTCCGAATTAGATTAGTCTATGTTCAATATTATGTCTTTTATTCGTTTTTTGTCGATTAGAGCGTAAAGGGGGCGTGGCATCGCATACTTCAAATAAACCTAATCTGCTTATGGTATTAACTTATCTGCATAACCAATATGTTTACTCTAGCTCTTATAGCTTTCGAGATCTAAGCGCTTGTACAGATGGATATGATTACTTCAAGTTAGATCGCTATTTGCACTAACCTTTTATAAAGTATGGGGTCTACAAATATAGAAATTTTAACTAACAGCGACTTGAGACACTGTTAAACCCCCTGCTAACTGGCTGTTAAGTGTTAAAGCGCTGACAGACTTAAGATATTTGCAGCTGAAATCGTTGAAACTACTGCAAGTAGAGTTCGTGTGACAATAACGAATAGAATTAAGTGCTGGAGTTGCGAAAAAGCTTTTCGCATTTCCAGTGCACACACACACATCTAACTATGCGATGTGTTGTGCCACAAATGACGAATGACTCGAAGCCATTTTTCAAAGTTTCCCCCCTCTCTCGATGGGTGTGTGGGTGTGTGGGTGTGAATGATAACTTTATTTCATTCAGTTTGAAACACTTTGCCTTGGCCAGCAGCCATAGTTGTGCTTTCTGCAAGTCAGTCACATTTAATCATCATTCAGGCAGCGGCATCATCAGCCAGCTCATCATTATCATAATCAACATGGTCATTATGCCGACAAGTTTTCAATGTAATTCTGATGTTGCTGCTGCTGCTGCTGCTGCTGCTGCTGCTGCTGCTGCTGCTGCTGCTCCTTCAGTCCAATCATCTTTCAAAATTAGTCTGCTCAGCAGAACTCTTGGCTTATTGGCCAGGGACAGGCGACAAGCACCACAACAGCAGCAAGTTAACTCAATGACAACGACAAATTTGTTGCTGCTGCTGCTGCTGCTGCTGTGGAAAATGTTTCGAAAACCCCTTGCAAAATGCCAACCCATTTAGTCGAGGCTAGTGATGTAATTTGAGCCAAAAAACAGGGTATACAAATACAGCCTGAAGGCCTCAAAATCTTTGCACAATCAATCAAAAAAAAAATATTTATTTAGAATTTAATTTCTAAATAGAATAAAAAAAATAAATAAATTTATCAAGAATTTAATTTCTGAATAGATTAATAAAAATAAAAATATATAAATATGTTTATTCAGCTTTTAATTTCTCAAAACAATCAAACAAAATAAAATAAACAAATTTATTTATAATTTAATTTATGAATAGAATCAAATAAATAAATAAATATATTAGCAATTTAATTTCTGAATACAATCAAATACATGAAAATAAATATATATGTTTATCTAGCATTTAATTTCTCAAAAAAATAAAAAACAAAATAAAAAATAAACAAATTTATTTATAATTTAATTTCTAAATAGAATAAAAAAAAATAAATAAATTTATCAAGAATTCAATTTCTGAATACAATCAAACAATTAAAAATAAATGAATAGTCTTAGGTAACAACATCAATGCCAATATATTTCGATCTTTTAAAAAGAAACATCGATGTTGGCTAAAAAAAATTTTCCTTAAATACAATTTTTTTGAAGTGTAATAAAACATAAGAAACATAAGTTTCCTTAAAAAATAAAAATTTGCAAATTGTACTTAAGTTTTTGCTTCAAAATTAACAAAAAAAATATAAAGCTTTCTTAAAAGAATTTAATATAATAAATTTATACAATTTGTTTGTCTATATATAGTAAAAAGTAAAAAAAAATAACAAAAACCGATATTTGTATATCGTTTTAAAATATCGCTGCTACGCTTGACATCGATACCATTGGAAAATATCGATGCCTGATGCATCGATGTTGTTTTTCACATCACTAGCTGAAGCCAAGCCGCAACATTTCATATCGTGCTGCAAGTATTTATCATTTTTTAATGACAACACCTTGACAGAGCGAAGAACGGAGAGCGGCGTAAAGTCGGACAGGGGAATGTCCATTACAAAAGGCGCACATCATTAGAAAAGACGTTGAATGAAAATGAAAATGAAGCCGAAGCTGAAGCTGAAGCCGAAGCTGAAGCTGAAGCAGAAGCTAAAGATGACGATGTGGCCAGCAGCCAGCTTAAGCTAAAATTGTAGTCTCTAAAGAAGCAGACAAGCAGAAAATACTTGAGCTTCCTCTCCCCTCTCTCTCTCTCTCCCTCTCTTTCTTTATTTACCCCCAGCTTTTTACGTAACGTCAACAGCTATTAACGCACAGTCCAATAATCGTCTTCGGAATGAAAGTGCGCCATGGTCCACAATGCAAAGAGCTAAACCCGGAAACTGCGGCTAAACAGGCCACACTTTTGACATCATAACATATTTATTAGACATCAAATGTCAAATTTTGTTAGAGAGCTAAAGAGACCTAAACCTCCCTCTTCCCCCTGGTAAATTTGGACGTTACTTATTCGACAGCCAGATGCGAGAAGTTTGCGAACCTTGGCTACTTTTATTATTTAATGTAATTTCATTTAATGTAATTACATTAAAATGCGTCGAAGAACTTTAAGGCGTGCGTCAAGCCAGCAATAACAATGCGACACGTGTCTGAAACTAAGCGCTGCAGGCTAGTCTAGATAGCGGAAAAGCGGGTATGCTGGCCTGCCAGTTACCCTAGCTACTTTGAAGCAAATTCGAGAAACTGCAAGACCCAGCAGACGCAGCTTTGGGCAGTTTAGTTGTTGTTATTGCTTAGAAAATTACAAAATAAAACATATTTTACTTCTTTTTTTTTTTTATTTTAATGGGATTTTTACCTTTGAGCTAAAGAACTTGTTGATCTATATTACTAAGTATATTTGTATTAAATGCAAAACCCCAAACCAATAACAAATTGGCCAACTACTTTGCAAGTTAGATATAAATGTGTAAAAAAAATTTTTGTTGCATACCTTAGAGGGCATAATTTTAGTAAAGCGCCAAAACTTGCTTATTTCTTGAAAACGAAAACTAGGCGGCAGTTTTTATTATTAATTTTGTTAAAAATGGGCTTACAATTTAATTTTTGTTTGTAATTAATTTATTATTAATATTAACAAGTTATCATTCATGATACATTTGAAAATTATAATAAATTAGATTTAAGCTTTTGAAATAATGTACCAGAAAATTAAGATTTTCTGAGCTAACTTTGTGCTTAAATAAAATAAAAGTTTTTTTGCGACTCGCAGCTTAAATTTCAGCTCTATAACTTTTAGCTTTAACATAAATAACGCTGCGGTTTTTTAAGGATTTTTATTTTTATTTATTTTTATTTTTTCTGTATGTTTATACATTTTGGGTTATTTTATCTTGTTCTCTGTTTTGTGTTGCGCTTTATTTATTTTATAGTGCGATTCAACTGTGTTTTGTATTCAAGTTGTTTAGCAAATATTTATTTCTCTGCTGTGTGGAGTATTTTTTTTTTTTTTTTATACGCAGACTTGTGCACAGCACTGTGTCTGTGGCACTGGGCACATTTGATTGACAGCACGCTCTTAGCGGTTCTTAGTTTATTTTTTGTTTTGTGATTTTATTTTTATTTTCATTTATTTTTTGTATTTATTTTTTGCTTTGTTTTGTTGTGCTTTCTATGGTTATTGTTGTTTCGCCAAAAGTTGTTGCACGCAGTTGCTGTCGGTTTCGTTGAATTTTTATGTGCCTTGTGCGTGCGTACGGCCCAGCCCCAAAATCGCATTCGCAGCGCCTAAACTTAAAGCCCAGTTCCACAGTTCCCCACTTGCCACATGCCCCCCCCCCCCCCTCATACTCCCCTTCCCTTGCGCTCATTCAGCTGGTACACCCCGCTGGGCACAGAGCGGTAGTTAAAAATGCAAAACTAATTAGTTGGCGGGGCCAGAACGCAGCGCAGATTCATAGCTCTAGGGCTGGGGGGATGAGAAGGAGATTGGAGGAGCAGGCATAGGGGAAGGGGGTGGGGGGAGTGGCAGGACTTACTGCGTCAGGAGTTGACCACGCTGAGGCCTGGACACGACGTGCCTCGCAGGCATTGTTGCTGGCCTTGAGAGCATGTTGTTTTATTATTATTTTTATTTATTTTTTATTCCCATAGTTTGCGTTCTTTTCCCCCCTACCTACCCACATGCTGCTAAGATGGTGTAATTAGAAAATTAATTTTATTTAAATTTGTTCATTTCATTTCAATGCGACATTTTTTTGTTGCAATTTGTAAGCACTGTACTTAAAAAAGTCATGGAAAATGTGTTTTATATATTGAACTTAAAAGAATATAAAATTTATTAATTATATTAATTTAATTCAATTTTAAAATTTATTTTTAATTTTACAAATACACATATCCTTTTTTAATGGCAAATTTGGCAATATGAATGAGAAACAGAGAATATAGCATAAGATTAATAAGACAAATTATTATGTGCAACATTTATTTATTAAGTTCTTGAATTTAATTTAAAATAAAATCTATGTTTCCTTAAAATAACTGTTCAATCTATAGTTCTTAAATTTATTTTAATTATTAAAACTAAATAAATGTTAAATTCAGTTAACCCAAATGTATCTACATTTGGTTTCTTAGTTTAAATTCAATAATATTAAGCATAGAATTAGATTCAATAATATCAAGCAAAAAAAAATATCCCAGAATCGGCAATCTAAACAAGTTAAATCGCAAACAATTTAAAATTAAGGGATTTATTAAAGACATGCCTTTTAAAAGGCTTTTCATCACATTTCCCATAATGAACGTTTTAAAATCTTGCCAACAACTCAAATTGATGTAAGATTTTTAATGATTATTTTGGTAATTTTGCACAAATTCTGTGGAAAATTGTAAAATTCAAATTTCCTGAACTAATTACGTTAACTCTTCAAATGCGAAAAACAAGAATATATCGTGTATATCAGATTTTATTGCACTTGAAAAATCTAAACTCTTCAACAACCGCAAAGAGTGACCAACCGCAGCGTTGCCGGAAAGCCGGAAAGCCGGAAAACCGGAAAACCCATGCGAAAGATCACAAAAGTCGCAAGAAAAAAAAATAAACGAAATTATGGTCTATAAAAAAGTCATTAAAGAAACCAAAAACTTTTTTGGCGGCGCGCTCTTGTCTTATTTTTTATGGGGCGCAAGTCGAGCGTCGAGTGGATTCAATGGATGACGACTATTTAAATCAACACAAATTAGACAATTTGATGAGCTGGCGACTAGCGCTGTTCATTCATAAAAAATAAATATAAAAAAACACGAGGGAACAAAACAATTAACGGCAAATAATTTAATTTGTTTACGGCCAGAAAAAAAAGCTCAACAAACGAAACAAAAAAAAAAACAAACCAAGCAAATAAAATGAAATTTTTTATGGCTCATAGTATTTGATTTTTTTTTTGTTCTTCTTGTTTTTTTTTTTTTTTTGTATACATTATGCTATGTCCTGCCTGCTCTTCTGTGTTTTTTTTTATTATTGCTTCTTTTGCTTTTGTTTGTTGTTCGTTCGTGTATTTGCTTTTGTACACTTTTGGTTTTATTTGTTTATTTTGTTCACGCATTTGCTTTGCAGTTGCCTCCCTGCCCCCTGCCCCCTTACTACTTACAATTTGCTTCGACAGTTTCAAATTTCCAATGGACGCTCTACAGTTTGTTATTTTTCGCCTGTGGCTATCCCCTGCCCCTCCCTCGCCCTCTTCCCCTCCAACTGTCTCAGTCTATTTCTTGGTCCCCACCACTCAGCATTTTGATGCGCTTGAACGCGTCTTTGTCGTGAATTTTATTTATCTTTATTTAATTTTTAAACAACTTTGACAGATTTATGCGTTATTGTGGCGTAAATTATTGCATACTTCTTTTCGGGAATGGTTCGGGACCCAAACAAACAAACACACACCGAAAACACTCATTGTGCCCAGGGGCACCTTGAGCGCTTTCCAGTGCTGCCGGTGCTCCAATAAAGTGCCAGCTTGCCACTCAAAACAAGCCACAAAAATAGCTAGCTTTTCAACATGCATTAAACTCCAATTTTAGACACTTTTTATCAGCAAATTTTTTATTGAAAATTCGTTCTATAAATGCTATTGATTCGGTAAATTTCGGCATCTTCAATGTTAGGTAGCAATTTCTTAATATTTGATTAAAAAAAAAAGCTGTTAGGAGGAAATATTTAAAATAAAACTCTGATTATTTCAAGTTGAGTTGAGAACAAAGGCCAGATAAACCCCAATAACAAATCGAAATAAATAAACCTTTCTTAATTTATATTTTTAACTTTTTTTTAAATCTTGTTGGTATTTAAAGAGTTCACAAGTTTCTTCTAATACTAAGAATAAAATAAAGGGAGGTAGGAGTCCTTAGTTCGATGAAAATACTCGACTTCGTTCGGGATATTGGACTTATGGACGTAATTTAAGTTTAGCAGGGGGTACAATAGATCTTATAGGTCGCGGTACAATAGCCCCCGAATAATAATAATAAGAATAAAATACAAAAATTTCTTTGGATTTCTGCAGTCAATAATATCTATAAATAACAAGAGTGAATAATATTCTTTGAGGCTTACGTCTCCAAAGTTTATATAATGCTCGAAATAACTTCGAAACCTTTGTTGTAATTTGTATGAAACGTGATTTAAATTATGATTTTGATTGGGTTTATTATAAGGCTCTATTTCCGTTTGCTGCTTTTAAAAGTATTCAATTTTTTTAAACTTTAATTTATGTCCCAATTGTAGGAAAAATAGCCAATGTGGCAACACTGGCGCTGTTGTGGCACGTTGTGGAGGCCGCAGCTTGAAATTAGCCAAGGCTCTGGCCCCGCCCCGCCTCTGCTGCCCTTTTTTGATAATGTGCCCCCGAAAAAGCGGGCTGCCATGGTGCACAGTAAATCGCGTTTTATATATGGCGGCAATTTGATGCCTTAATGTCGAGTGTGTGGGCTCTTGGCGCTTTCTTGCCAGCCGCAACGCCGCAGGCAATCTAATTTAATAAGTTAAACAGCCTCGGGCGCATTGAAAATTGTGGCTGCAACCGTTAGCAGAGTCCAGAGTGAAAACCGTCGGTATGGCTAGCCCAGGTTATTGTTAGTGCGGCATAAACCTTTAAAATGTGCTAGCTCTCTCCCTCTCTATCTCTCTCTCTCTTTATTTATTTCCCTCTCTATCCCGCATGGGGAAAGTCATACAACTAATGCATAAAACAAGGCAGCGGGTGGGCGTGTCGGAGCGCAAAATAACTGCAGCAGCTGTGAAGGCTTTTGTGAAACGAGCTCTGCATCCATAACGCAATGCACGAGTCAAACGGACAGACGGACAAACGAACGGACAGACCGACAGACAGACAGACAATCATGGGCGTGACCATAGCTATAGCATGTGGGCTAACACACAAACAAACATCTTACGATGTTAACGGCGTACAAACTGCAATGTCCGTCAGGTTGAAACATACTTTGTACACTCTAAAAATTCAAGCAATACTTGATTCAACCATTTCGAAATTAAATTCGTTTTTCCTTAATTTGAGCAGAAAACTATAGTCAAAAGACACAATTCATACTTGATCCGAAACTGTTTCAACCGATCGCTAACTTCCTATTTAATTCGGACTTCTGCTATTTAAGAACTCCGAAAAAAACAACAAAAAACCTATTTCTATTTAGGAACTCCGAAAAAAACCACGAAAAACTCGAACTTGTTCAAAATAAAATCTGTTTCAAACAATCTGAAACCTCCAAATCCTTATTAGATATAACTTTTAAAGTAAAGTAATCGAATTAAGTATAGTAAATTTAAATAAGGCTTATTATAGTGTTCTAATAGGAATGATTCGGACTTCACTTTGAACTTTAGATCAAGTCATTCATATTTTAAACGGAAATTTTCATTTTGGGGTGCGATAAATTTAAGAATATTTGCTTATAAAGCTTTAGCACGATATGTATAAGCTTTTGTCATGGTCTTACCTAAATGTAGTACCGCTTTTTTCCGAGTGTACATTTTTTCAACAAAACTCCAGTTCAAACAGCACAAAAGCAAGCACGAAAGTAAAATGTGGAGTAGGTGGATGGGGGGGAGTATTTGGTAAGCGGGAGTATTTCGATGGGGAGTATTTGGTAAGCTAAAAGCAATATCATGCCCTCAGCAATGTAACCTGCATCAATATACTGACAGCAGCAGCAGCTCATCTTAACTTAACTTGAGTCAAATCAAGTCAAATTCTAACTGACAAAGGCAACAGTCAAAATGCTAAAAATATCTATAGTATACGCCCCGAAATGAATGCTCGGTATGACTGAGTGCAAATCAGCCCAAATCAATCAACAAGAGCATGATATGCTTAATCTCAGCTACCAGACCCAGTCCCAGTCCACGTTGAGCGCCATAAGCAGATTTTTTCCCCCCTAAACTGGGTTAAGCATCTAATAGCGATTGAGTTTCAAAATGCCAAAAATTCGTATAATGCACAAACAAAGCAGTTTTCGTATTTGACCATAATTTAACTAATCTATGCAGCCAGCCTCAGCGCACGTTGGGCGCCATAAGCGGATTTTGTACCTTTGGCATAAGCGGGTAATAGCGATTGAATTTAAATATGCTAGAGTTTTAATAATAAAAGTCCCGAATTTAACTAATCTAAACAATCAGTCTCAGCCCACGTTGGGCGCCATAAGCAGCTATTTTGCCCTTGGGCTAAGCATTTTTGCCATTTGTATTGAACTTTGAATGCGCGTTGCTTTATCAAAACTCAACCGATTTTCAAGCGGCGTGCTTTTTCTTAATCATTAAAGTTCGAACTTATGATTTAAATATTAAGTGAAAGAAAAAAGTTCTACATTTTTGAGATAACAATTTTTTGTTTTAAAATATGTAGAAATTTAATGTCTATAAAAATGTGTAACTTTGTACGTGCTACAAAAAAAAAAGATTCGAGAAGCAAGTAGACCATGATAGGCTTAACCTCTTATGCCCTTACGTTGGGCGCCATTTGGCTAATCACAAAATAAAATGCCAATAAAATTTCATACAAATCGCCTTGAACGCCGCAATTGAAAAGCTGCAAATGCCTTGCAAAATGCTAGAAAATAGAAAATCTCGAATGCTCCATAGAATTCCAAAATTGATAATATATATATATATAGATATATATGTGTAGATGTACATATGTATAATGGCAGCCGTGAGTTTTCATGTATGAAATCGCATCACGTGCTCATCTCGAAGCATGCACATTAAGCGTAATGCTCAAATTGCTTTAGTTCCGATGATGCTGGTCGAGAATAAAAACTAATGCCCCCCTAACAGCGCTAACACACATTCACAGAGAGACACACACACACATTGTATACATATATATATGTATGTATGTATATGTATATGTATAATATTGAAAACCAGAACAAATGCTATCAAAAGAAATAAAAATCCGTAAGAAAAATTTCACATAAAGCCGCAGAAGAAACGACATTACGTCTAACAAATAAGAGCGACTAGAGAAGCTTGCTCAAGTTTGTTCTTCTAGAGCTACTCTTCATTCGCTTCCCTCTCTTTTCACTCTCTTCACTCTCTTTCTTAGCATCACCTTTGCTAGTGTTCGCAACACTATTGCCAATTTCGTTTTTTTCCCGTCAAATCTGGCTGTTTTTGAAGAGTATTTGCTAGCGAAATTTTAAAATTGTAGAACTCGGGAATTTTGCTTTTTTCCAAAATAAAATAATTACATTATTTTAATTGATATTCGATAAATTGATAAAAAAAAAAGCTGTATCTTTTGTTGACATTCTATATTTATTCCTTCATTTAAAGATTTAAATTAAAAAACAAATCTATTATTACGAAATCGTAGATTTTGAATAGCAATCAGGACATAACCGATTTGTCGATTGTATCCGGCTATAGAATATCCTGTTAAAACGAATACATCGTTATACGCCATTATTCCATTTTAAAATTTTTCTAAAATGAAATCCCTAAATCTTCAGTGCGACCTACGGTTTCGTCTGAGAGATTTAAAAACCAGCTCAAGCCGAAATTTAAAAAGATTTCCTTAATGAAAATACATCTTACCTGCATAGAAGTAAATTTTTATTGAAAAACTTGTGTGATTTATGAGATTATGATCGTAATTGTGAAGGAAATGCAATAAAAATGTTAAGAATATCTTGGATGTTTTCTAGATTTTTTTTGCAAATTTGTTCAATTTTATGTTTGTGATCTTTCCGCCAAAAACAGCTATTTTTCTGAATGCAAATTGGCAACTCTGGCTGCCACTGAGATGCTGCTGCAGGAAACGAGCACTGCAAAGGCAAAGCCAAAGGAAATGAAATATGCGCATAAATTTCATATCGTTTTTATGATTTTTCTTTTTCGTCTTTTGCCATGTAGTTTCTTTTCTTTTTTTGTGTGTTTTGTTCTGCTTTTTGTATATTTTTTGTCTTGTTGCTTTACACTTTTATTGGTTTCCCAATGGGCTTTGGCGTTTTTCCCACACACACACACATAACACATCCAAGGGAATCGAGTATAGAGTTAAAGGAGGGCCAAATGTATGTTGTTTGGGTTTGGGTTTGGGTTTTGGGTTTGAGTTGGGATGGAATTGCGGTTTGTTCGCTGATTTGACGTAAATGCATTTCATTAGTGCAGAAGAAGATGGAGAATATTAAGCTCTAACATTTCATTGCATTTAGCTGTCGACTGTGGACTGTGTTTGTGTTTTGTGGATGAGCACAGAACAGTTTCGGATATTGCTGTGTAATCAACCAAATGACGACTCTATTTACGGCCCTTGTACGTGTTGGCCAAAGTATCTTTTTTTATTTTTTAAGCATTCTTATTATGCCACTGTTCCAGCTGCGTACGCTCCAATAGATCCAAGTGTGCCATAAAAATGTATACGGGGGGGGCATCCATCTAACCAGTTAACTACAGTCACTACCCATTGGGTGCTTAAATGTTTTATGGCCCCCATGCATATGAATAAATACTCAAATATAATACAGTTGCACAGCCCAAGTACACAATAAAATTTCTCAGTGTGTCTTCAATAAAAGTCAATTCAACTAATTGCAAAATTGCCGCAATTTGTTTAAAATGTTCAATGGCATCAAAAAACAAAAACATAATCTAAATTCAAAGGATTTAACTAAAATTACTTTTATCATTTGTCAGTTTTTTATTAGCGACAAATATAATTTTTTTTTTTTTTTTATTAATTTATTTATTTTTTTTAATGATGGCTAAACTAATTTAATAAATATATATTTAATATTAATTCATTTTCAAAGTTTCTATTTCCTAAATAAATACAAATTGAAATGAAGCGGAAAATTAAATTAAATTACATTTTAAGTAAAAAAAATACAGTTTAAATTTAAAAAAAATTCTCAAAAAATAATATAATTCATTATTATTTTATATTTATTTATATAAACTAAAATAAAGCGTAAAATTGAATTTCATTAAATTAAAATAGTAAATAATTAATTAATTAAATTAAAATAATAAATTATAAAAAAATAATAAAATAATATAGTTTAAAAAATATTTAAATAATATAGCTTAAATTTAAATAAATAATTCTCACAATATAACATACATATGTATATAATCGTAATTTAAGAAGTAATTATTGGGCAAAAATTTAAACAAAATGATAAACCCTATTTTTCAATTATTATTTTTTTTAATTTAAAATTATTTATTTTATTTTTATGGTATACTATTACTGTAATGCAGTAATTTTTATCATAGTGAATTAAATAATTTTATTATATTTGTACAAGTGTATATAGTATTTAGTCCTATTAAATAGGGTTATTAATATTTTACAATGGATAGATACTATATTGATGATCGAAGATTCTATTTCCAAATGCGTATGGAAAAGATTTGCTACAAACAAACGTGGCTTTAATTACAAGCCAACAAGCGTTTAACATTTCGATTTGCATATCAAACGCTTTGCATTTGATATTTATCGATGCCCTTTGAAGACACTAAATATTCGATTAGTCCGAAGCACGAGCAACAGATGCCCAGCAGTATAACATGGAAAACATGACAAATCTGTCAAATATAGCACAAATTGGAAATCGATTAGGACAACACATAATACTACAACAGAGACAGCAAACAGAACTACAGAGATACAGATACAGATACAGAAATAGAAATACAGAAACAGAAATACAGAAACCGAAACACAACAACTTCACTCAATTGACAGCAGTTAAATTGAGTTACAGGAAAACCTAATGATTTATCTTGTTAGTACAGAAACTCAAATCATGCCATTCGCTTTGCCCTTCTATCCTACCCAGAGTCTATATATATACAATATATATGTGAATATCTGTTTAGAGTTGTGGCATTTCAATGCCGTATCCTGTTACCTGTGCATCCCATTTGAATGCCGCTCTGTGTAGGCCAACACAAAAGCGACTAAAGTTCGGCACCAAAAACTTTATAACTAATATGGCATGACGAATGGTAAAACTGAACTCTGAAAACTGAAAACTGAAAACTGGCAACTGGCAACTGCCAAACTGCTGGCTCTCTGGTACCTCAAAAAGCACATTGAAAGCAAACTCACTTGGCTCCCCAGAGTTTGTTTATGAAAAATGCTGCAGATTGAAAGAGCTGAAGGCGAAACGATGGCACCCTTTGCTGAATAGCTACAATGCGATCCGCATAGCTTTGTATACCCTGTAGGTCAAGCCAAAAGAGCAGTACAACTCTGGCTTAAAACAAATTTTATATATCTTTGAAACTAAAGAATATTTTCTAAAGACAATAAACTATAAAACTGAAGTAAGCTGGAACAGCTCTTATCCATTTGATATTTAAATATTCTTTCATCCGAGCTATTCAACTTTATTGCATTAAAAATATTTATATATTTAATTAGCAATTTGTTGCAAATACAATTAAATAAAATCAACAAACATTATGAATACTTTTTTTTTATTTGAAAATTTTATTTATCGTATCTTTATGGCATTTAATAACAATATAACTTCATTCTAAGCTATTTAATTTTAATATACAAATTTGCATTTTAAGTTAGGCAATTTTATAATTTTTTTTATATACTTATTAAATAAGACAATTAAAATCTAATTTAATTTTTAATTTATTTTTTTATTGTTATTTAATTTATTTGTAAATTAAATTTACTTAAATTAAATTTACTTTGAGTTTCATATATTTAGGAATCAATTTATTTAAATTTAATTTATGTTTCAATCATTTTGACTTATTTTCAAATTTTAATTTATTTGTATTTTAATTTTTTTTTTTTAATTTTTTTAAATTCTTTTAAATTTGTACAATTGTAAATTTTTAAATATATTTCAATTGTAAATTATATATTACAGTTATATATTTTATTTTCAAAATGTTATTCAATTTATATTTTTTATTTATTTCCTCTTCCATTTAGTTATTTATTTTATTATTATTATTTTTGTATTATTTATTTATTTATTTTATTATTATTATTTTTGTATTATTTATTTATTTATTTTATTATTATTTATTTCAATTGTAAATTATATATTACAATTATATATTTTATTTTCAAAATGTTTTTCAATTTTTTAGTTTATTTATTGCCCCTCCCATTTAGCTTCTTATTTTATTATTATTATTTTTTTATTATTTATTTATTTATTTTATTATTATTTATTTATTTACGTGGTATGTCTTGGTTAATATGCATTTATTCATTAACTCAATGGAAGGCAGACATTCGTATCTGGTTTGTTCTAGCATTAGTTTGTCCATTTATTCATTTTGACCAAAGGAATTTTCTCATTTGGGCGCCCTTTGTGGGACCTTCGGTAGCAGTACATGATGTACGGTATGTTCTTGGCCCATTACATTGAGTGAAAATCTCCATACTAATTGAAAACTACAACCGAGCACCGACATCGATGCTGGCGTATGTTTTGATTTAACACATTCACACTCGCCAAAATGCCACAGCAACTGATTCGGCATTTGAGCGTAGTGCCCGGCTCGTTTTCTCGCAGTGTATGGGGCACCCAAAGCCGGGCATTACCGAAACTGTAATAACCGTAATGTGCATATGTTGACTGTTTGTTGTTTTGTGGTCGGTTTTATGAATGACAGCTGATATGGGTGTTCCAAACTCGCCGTTTTGGGGTTCACTTTAAATATTCACATAACTCACTCTCCATCTCCATCTCTCTCCCTCTCCCTCTCTCTCTCTCTCTCTCTCTCTCTCACACACTCTATGTATCTGTTGCTGTCTCTGTTGTTTTTTGGTTCTTGTTCACTTTTGGTGTCTGCAGTTTTGCTGTTTTAAATAATTGATGGGCATTCATTCATTGTACTTTGAACTAAACAACATTTATACAGTTGTTGGCGTTACTGTTTGCCCAACTGCAGCTGTGTACAGTCACGTCAAAATGTACGTATGGAATAATCAGGGAATAATCAGGGCTAAGCTTTTCTGAAAATGTTGTTAGCAATGTTGATGCTCGTTAAAGCACTCGTTTGTTGAAGATTAAAAAATGTATTTAAATTTAAATAGATATCGAGTTTTTATAATCCTGAAATCCCTTTTTTTTTAATTTAATATTAAATATTCCCCAAAATGAAAATATATTAAAATTAAGCGTAAAACAATTTAAATTAAGTTTAAAACTGAAAAAATAAATGGTAATAAAAGATAATAAATATTCTGAGGGAAAAATTAAGTTTATCCAATACAGTCGGACGTAACCGATATATCTCTATATCGATATATCTCTATATCTAATATATATCAATATATTAACATTGACAAAATCAATGCCGAAAATAATTTTAGACTAGACTAGACTTGAATTTCAGCTGTAAACAGTTTTATCTTGATATACTATGTATAAATACGTTAGGACGTAACTGAAATGTTAGTTTAACCCAATGAAACTGTACTTTTTGTCTGCAGTACAGTTGCAACAAAACATTGTCGTGGTAATAGCTTTCTACAGTCGTTAGCTATGGCTTAAAAAAAAAGTGACAACGATTTATTTAAAAGACATAATTATCTGTGGCTTTTCTATCAAATTTGCTGCTGTGAAGAGTATTATGTTTATATGCCAGAGGCTATAAGTTTTAATAATGATGCTAAGCATTTCCGCTCTGTTATTGTTATTATTATTTTAGGATGAGACAATAGCTTTCCTGTCTTCCCCTCTCTTTCCCCATCTCTCTCAGTTCTTTAACTCTATGTCTGTTGGTATTTTGGGTGTGTTTACGTTGAGCACAAGAGCATCAACAATCAACAATCAACAATCGAAATGAAGCTTAGCGTATTAACACAAATGCGCTCAAACTTCCAGCCAAATCCCGTTACGCCACTTGCCTGCATTTAGATCCACTTGCCAGCGCTACACTGAAAGAAAATTCGAAGTGTTTGCGTGCTTGAATCAAGAATATAAAAGCTCAATGCGCCTACAAAATTCTTGATGCAAACACAAAATTCTACATTTAAATGTGCGCTTAGAATTTTTATTTAATTTTTAAAATTAAAAGTAGCAAAAACGGAGCAGCTCAGTCGGATGTAACCGAAAGTAGCGAATGCTGTTCCTTGTGTTTCAATTTGCCCCAATAAAGCTGAATTTATTTATGTTTCTCTTACGATTTTTACTAGATTTCTAGAACATAATATGCTTAAGTTTGGAACATGATTTCGTCAAACGATTTGTGCCTTATTTTTTCGAGTGTACTACTGGTCATTGTCAGTGGCAAAGCGAGGCGGAATGGTAAATACCGAATGGTATATAGAATGAGTTGCCTAAGACATAAATCCGCTTAGCACTAGGCTGCCTTCCCAAGGCCATCCCATGGACGCCCACAAAGCCAACAGCTCTGGTCTCAGTAGGCTGATATTCCAAGCCCTCTGATTGTGCGACAACCCTGGCAGTTAACCCGCCACTTCTGCTCTTACCCCCCTCTTGGAAATCTGCTGCCTACCTTTGGCAGTGCGAAGCGATGTCATTGTTTCCCGTTCGCATTTTCCATAAGCCGTCGCATTTGTTGCAGAGTTGCGACAATATCTTTTAGCCAGCCAGCCAGCCAGCCAGGGTTGCCACATAAAACCGCAAACAAGCAAATTAAGTAACTCATCCAACTCACTAAATGCAACTTGCAACTGTACTTTGCAGTCTAACATAAAGTTGCCACAAAACTTTTCTTTTCTCAGCTCTTCTTTTTTCCTCCTCTACTTATGCTTCTGCTTCTTCTTCTCTTTCTTCTTCTTCTTCTTCAGTCAGGTTGCTATAAAAGTCCCCATACACACACACACACACACACACACAGCCCTATAGAGTTGTAGACACGATGCTATATAATAATGCCCAGATGATGATGTTTGCGTTAAGCACAAGTTTCGTATTATTTTTAATACCCTGTTTAACAACACGTTGGGGTAGATAAAGCACACAAGAGTTTGCCATTTAAGCAGGTAGAGGCAGAGGGGATCCAGGAAAGGACCTCAGCTGAAGCCCGTAAAACGTTTAAGGAAAAGTGACGAAAAAATAAGGGAAAATTGGAAATTGTGGAAAATACTAGATGACAACTTATAGACGCATTTCTATTCTAAGAAACGTTACTGAAAAGGAATTGAGAAATAGTAAGTGAGAACAGCGATTAAAAGCAAAGATAATAAGAAGATAGGAAGTGGGAGAAACTGTGGAAAGCAAATGGAGAACAAGAAATATTTGAAGAAGAAATGTAAAATAAGAATCAGAGTTAAGAAAACGGAAGAGAAAGTGATAAAAAGTAATACGGAAGAAATTGCAGATAAAAAAAAGGAAATGAATGTGAAGAAGAGTGAATAAAGGGCAGGATGAGTAATAAAAGAAAAAGAAACATACAAGAAAGAAAAAATAAAAATGAAAAGAAAAAACTTTTGAAGTATGGTCCAGAGAAAAATGGAGAAAAATAAGGAAAATACGAGTAAAAGCAAGAAAAGAAGAATTAGAAGGAAACGAGCCAAATAGAAATAAAAGTGATACAAAAGAAGAAGGAAAATAAGAGTAAAAGAAGGAAAAGAAACAAAAAATAAGGAAACAACAAGTATTTGAAGGAAAAGAAGAGTACAAGAAGGCAAAAAATACGAATAGAAGGAGGACAAATGTAAAATAAAAGTGGCAAAAGAAAAGGAAGACTAAGAATGAGCAGAAGAAGAAAAATAATAAAAATGAAGGCAAAGAAATGAATGAAGAAGAGTGAAAGAAGTGAAACGACGAATAAGAAGATACTTGAAATGAGAGAAATGAGAGAAACTGTTACAGATGAAAACTAGAAAACTGGGAGCAATGAAAATGCAAGTCTAAGAGAACCAGTAAGAACGCAGCAGATCAGTCGGACGTAATCGACCGTGAAAGCAAACAAAAAATCTAGAAAAACTTCAAAAATATGTATGCTAATTTGGCAGCAATGAGCAGGGTATTTGGCAGTCGTTGATACCCTGTAAGTGGCATGCATTTACTTGTTATTAGAACTGCAGTTGGCAGAAACTGCAGAGCGCCAAAGTTAAGTAAAGACAAAAGCGACAAAAGCCAGAGAAAGTTTCACTTCAAGTGCTTTGTTTGAGACGCACTGCCGCCAGTTGGGTGATAACGGATAAACCATATGGGGGGAGGAGAGGCGAAGAGTGCAGGAGGGGGTGGGGGCAAAAGAGGCGTGTGTGGGCGTTGTGTATGGTGTAAAACTTGATGCCCGTTGGCAATACTTTTCACTTTGTTCGCGCTAACTGTCATTGCAGCGAAGGCTCCGCCCACTGCGTTTGCTCTCTCCCTCTCTCTCTCCCACACTGTCCCCCCCCTCTCTGCACGCCCCTTTCGCCCACATCTCGGGCAATAAAAAAATAATTTAGCAGCTTTTTTGTGAGGATCCGGGGACAAAGCATATGAATTATAGACACTGCCAAGCCCCAGACTCATGAAAACATATAGCTTTTGTTAGCCGCAGAGGCAGGGTCTGCTAAAGACAGGGGCGGAGGGGGCAGGGGCAGGGGGGGTGCAACACCGAAAGCCAAAAACCGGAGGCCGGAGGGCCTATACACAAGTTTTTCGTAAGCATTTTGAATTATGCCGCCAATGACATCGCTTATTTTCGTGCGTGTACAATTTATAAACCATTCGCATTTTCCCATTTTCCCCATTTTCATTTATGACAAAGGCAGTGGTAAGTGGAAAGCGCAGAGTAGGGGAGGGAGGGGAGGGGGAGCCTAGGCGCTTTTCACTATGTGCCAAATAGAAATGCGTCTTGAGGCTAAAGATTGTGCGCTTCTCGGGCTAGATTTTTTTTTATGCGCCTGCATAAAAACTTGGCAAGGTCAATGGCTAAAGTTTTCCAGTTTTCCCTGCTTATATTTAAATATATAGTATATATATCATCTGTGTGTGTGTGTGTGTGTGTGTGTGTGTGTTTTGCTGTTGAATGAGCTTGCTGGTTATCTGTATTGGCCTACAGTGCACCATGGCAAAATGTTCAATCATTTTGGCATTATTTCTAAAAAATTTAACTTTAAAATTAAATAAAATTTCAAACTAAAAATTTAGCATATTGCACAATATTATTTTTTTAAATATCCGATATCTAGTTAATATTAAAATCTGCAATTTTGAATGCTTCAAATCATCACTGAATCTGCAGAAATTTAAAGAGCGCAATACATATTTTATTAATTAATGTTGCGTAAAAAATTGTGTTAAATTATTTGCATCTTAACTTTAATTTGTATGCTTACTTAATACTAAGAAATTATTGTATTATAACCCTATTTAAATAATTAGAACTCCAAAAGTCGCCGAAATTTCCGCCATTTTTCCCAATGTATGACACGGAAAAGAGCCTGAGCCTCAAGTCTATTCTATAAATATTGCACACTTTTATCATCTTTTATCTCGCAGTGTTTCTCTCCTTCCGTCTCGTTCTCTTTCTACCTCTCCCTTTCTTTCGCTGTCGCCGTACTTTGGTCGTAAAGCTCAACTTATGGGTCAGCCGGCGGGCCAAAACTTTTCACTTTTACGGCTAACCGCATGCTCGGAAACACTCGAAGACCACAAAAAAATAGATGCTTCAATTGATTTAGACGAAAATTTCAACTACAGCAAAAATGAAAGATAAAAATAAAAATCCAATAAAAATGAAAACCAAAACGAAATGTTTAGAAAAGCGTTTAAGTTGGACAGCAAGTTAGTTATGATTGTATAAAGTATTATATTATTTATAAAGTATTGTTATCATTGTTATCAAGTCTATGCGCAAATCAAATGAAAAATCGTATTTGATTCATTGCCAAAGATGCTGAACAACTTTTTGCACTTTGTAGCTTTAGAAATTTGCATTGGACTGAAAACAAATTGTTCACAAGAGTCATATATTTGGTGAATGTAGGCGTGGCAGACCCCACAAAGTATATACATATATTCTTAATCAGGAGAAGGAGCAGAGCCGATTTGGTCATGGCCGTCTGTCTGTCCTTTTAAAAAAGCGTTAAGATCTTGAAGACTATATAAGCTAGACAATCCATTTTCGGAATGTACATAGACATATGACATAGGCTTTTCTAGTTTATTTTAATTCTTGGACGCCACACCCCATTTTTGCCCTAATCGATAAAATGCGAATAATAATAATAAACAATATTCTGAATATATGCACTTTGTGATTAAATATATCTATTCTTATTGTTTCTATCCTTATTAAAGCATAGAACAGACATAAAAGTAAGAAGAAGCATCACTTCATATAATATTTTATAAATTGTTTTAAATTTTACTTAACTTTTGTGCATATTCTACTGAACACTTTAGACAATTTGGGCTCTTTAACTCAAATGGAAACTTATCTCTGAGTAGTTTTTAAATACTTATCAGTATGCTCTGGTTGATGGGATGTTGATTGATGTGTTGCAAGTTGCACAGACACAAAGGAGAGTGCCGCAAATAAGCAAAAGCTCTTCTCACTTTGCTACTCGCCACTCGCCACTCGTTACTCGGCACTCGTTGCCTGCCACTCGCCAGCGTTGTGCAACTGCCACAAGCCACTTAACCCTTTGATGGACAGTCTCCACAGTGGCAGCCACAAATGAGGCTGGGTTGGTCGTAAATGGGTGGTCAAGGGAGTCGAATTCTGGAGTTGTTGTTGTTGTTGTTGTAGTTGTTGTCGTTGTTGCAGTGTTTACACAACTTTTGTAGCAACCGCAAAATCTGTTATTAGTGTCAAGTGGACTTGTGAGAGACTTTTGCGACCTGACCACTTCCATCCAACTCGTCATCCCCGCTGTGCGCAAAACTTTTCCGAGATGTTGCAAAAATATTAAATTTGCGGTTAGCTGCAGACGCGCAAAATAAAAATGCACAAAGTATAAAAAATAATATAATAATAATAATAATAGTAAAAAAAAGAACCGAAACTGAGCAAAACTAAGAGCAGCATCAGCCACAGAGTTGATATCAAATGGCAACTCTTTCTCTCACTTTCGCTCCAAGTTCAATTTAATGCCAACTCTTCAGAAAAAATAGAAAAATACAAAAATACAAAAAATGAACAAACGAAAAAAACAAAAAAAAATAGAAACCCAGAACTTTTATAGTAGTTGTCCAGCTGAGTTTGTCCAACAGTTGACAGTTGACAGTTGATTTCTCTCTGGTCATGTTGCAAAATGGAACTGTTTCCCTGGCATTTGTTACCCTTTTTTGCGAATGGCATACAACTTTTATCAATTGCAATTGAAATCAATTTAGATACCAGAGACAAAATGTGCAACAACAAACGATTTTTAAGACAGTTACAGATAAAGCGAGAGAACTGTTAGCAAAATGCCAACTAATCGCCAACCATTTTGACCATTCCATAAGCCAACCTAAGCTTAACATTGCTGTAAATGCTTTGTACACAACTGTACTACAATTCCTGGCTTGACAAATTTGAATACAACTGCTGAAGGGTCTTGATTCCTTTAAATAGTTTGTATGAATACTACACTCAGAGAAAATATCAAACCATTCTTACGGTTCAAAAGTCGTGTTATCCCGAAATTACTTGATCTGAGTAAGTACTTACTTAATTCAAGTAAAAATCATGTAATCCAGAATTGCTTAATTTTAGGGCAGTTTTGGATAGTTAGGAATATGCCAGATTGATTTAAACCTTTTCTGTCTTGAATTAAACCTTATTTTTACTAACATCTGTCCTAATTTTGCTTGAATCATTCCTGTTATTTCTCAATCGTGATTTGGATTGAATCCTTTATTTTTTCGGCTTAGTTTAAGCGTGTTTTTTCTTGAGTTAAGCAAGATGCCGCTTAATTCAAGAATTTCTGATTTGAAACAAGAAATATATTTCTTGTTTTCGAATTTCAGCCAGATTCATACTTAAATCAAGAAATATCCAGTAAGAAACTTTCTAGAATTTTGCAAGGCATTTTTCGGATTGATTTAATCCATGAAAATCAAGAAAGATTCTGGTTACTTTTCCCTGAGTGTAGTAGAAATGAGAGACAGAAAAATTCAATTTCGAAAATCCTCAATTTTTTTGTATTTGTATTATTTTTTGTTGTTCTGTTTACCTGTTACTTTATATAATAAATTTTACCATTACCATCAATAATATCAAACAACCGAGAAGTGACCTAAACGATGAAGGTCTAAATTGGGCTTAAAATGATTACGTTTCGCCCGAACTGCCTTGCAAGCCATTTACAGCACATTTCCAGGATATTAACAATGAAATGAATTGAATTGCATTGCAAATCGCCTCAGCCTAGCATCGAGAACGCCTAAGACGCTCATCAAGTGCACAAAATGACCTCGATGAGTGCTTGCTTGACATCATGAACTCGAGCATTCGAGCCTTCGAGCCTTCGAGCATAAGCTGCCGTAAGAGAAACATCAAATATGGTAAAGAATAAGTACGAGCGAAAGGCATAGTATCAATCAATTCAATGTGAATTCAAAGCTGACTGTGCCAACAACAAAGCACTTTGCATTGAAAAGGCAAACCTCCAGAGCACCGTCTTGCTCTACCTTCTACCCATAATCACCCACCGGGTACCTCCCTTTTGATAATACCCAGAGCTCTTGGAAACACTAGCTCTTGTGGCACTTTGCACTGCTTGAAATGTGAAACTGTTGTGCGGCTTGGCCTTTTCGCTCAGTGTACCGTCTCAAATAACTTGAGCATGCCTCACCCAGTTGGACCTTTGCAAGTGTTTGTGGTATTGGAAATTTAAGCGAAAACTAAGCAGCTTTAGCGACTCTTGCGCGTTAGAATCTGAGCATTGTTAAGGTGAGCGAGGCTATTTTTATTCCAATATTGTCAAATTGCAAGAGGGAGAATTATTGTTGAGAACCAGTGTGGCCAGCTATTAGTCACAGCATAGATGGTAAAAAGCGACTATCCGCTTTTAAAACGCAACGGAAAATAGGATAACTATTTTACAGCTCATATTTTTTGAAGTTGTGTTCGTTTTTTTACTTGTATATCTGAACAACTTATTTCCAATAGCCACGATTTTAAATTTATTTGATAGCTAAATCGATATTTACGTCGTCGGATATTTTCGTCATTATTCTATTCCCACTTACGTTTCAAACGCTTCAATTTGCATACAGTATTATTTTGATAAACGATTGTTAGAACGACTATTGTGACTATAAAAAGGATTAAATAACCCTCGTCATTACGAAAGTCTGATTTCCGTAAGCATATATTAACATTCATTTCGTGTAAACAAAAAAATAGGATTGCTATGAGAGGTTTGTGTCAATATCTCTCAATTACTCCAAGTAAATCTGCCATTCTACACTCTATAGTAGAGCCAAGAAAAGAGTGAAGGTTTCACTTTAATAACTTCAAATTAGCACAAAGTAAATCACGGCTAACTCAGGAAGGTGAGGCAGACATAGACTACAGATACTCTTTCTCTCTGCTCGATCTCTATGGAAATATATTTTACGAGAGCTGAGAGATGGCGGAGGCAAGAGGCAAGCAGTCGCTACGGCTTTTGAATTTATGAGCGTATTTAATTAGCCAAACAACGTTTCTCGACAGCTTTAGAGTACCAAAAAAAAAGAAAAAAAAAAGAAACAGTGAAGGAGGAAAAAAGGAAGCTTGCCACAATTTGCTGCAAAGGACGACTGATGGCAGCTGTGTTGGCTTTGATTGATTGATTGAGGCATTGCTTGAGTGGCAGCTGAAGTGTGGCATATTTGATTTGGCTCTCTCTCTCTCTCTGTCTCTCTAGGTGGCCAAGAAAGCAAAAATATAAAGTAAAAACAAAGCACAACAATAACAAAGAGCCAAGAGACTGGCCTCATGAATCTAACAGCAAGTGAACTCAATGGTGGACAGCATCATTGAAATTGCGGCTGATTTATTATGCGTTAAGACAACAGATTTCTCTGGATTGCTGACGTTGTTTTCCTTCAGCAAAATTATACAGAAATATGTACACAGATCGATATGCATATATTCTGGCAGTCTATATACATACATATATATACAGACGGATTAATTTGTATATAGATGCGTTCAAGTGTCGAGTAAATGCCTCAAGTCATTTAGCTGACACCTAAAGCCTGAAGCCTGTTAAATGACCAAAGCAAGTGACTCTGAGATGCCAGCCAGAGACGTAGGGAGAAAGAGAGAGAGAGGGGATCGGAAGATAAAATATATTACACTTTATTGGACAAAAAATCAGACTTATTTTAAATGTCAATATACAGATTTCCTATATGAAATCAATAAATATTTAAATATTTTTCAGCAAACTCTGTTTTAAACCAGAATAAGCGGAGCTGATCAGTCGGACGCTTACCCTTTATTTTAAATATATTTATATTTTTTTTTCGATTCAATCGATGTTCTCCAAACTGTCCGATATATGGACGTTTTACTTTCAATATCGAGGTTGGCCCTTAAATCCACATTTTTCGACCAAATGCTGCCAAGTTTGGTTTTTTCTACATATTTTTGCAATATAATTTGTTTACTTATCAAATCTAACAATAAAAAAAATATTTTTTTTGGTCAAAAAAAATTAAAATTTTTCAATGATTCTAAAAATTTAATTTATTGATTTTTTGCTGAACTTTAAATTTCGAACTCAAATGACTCAGAAAAAATCATACCGCTTGAAATTTGGTTGAGTTTTGAAAAAACTATGCGCATTCAAAGTTCTACAAAAATGGGGTTTTTTGATACCAATATTACCCCTAAAATCTACATTTTTCGACCAAAATTTGTTTCCCTAAAATTGCATATTTTTTAAGGAATAGGGCTTACAATTTTCGCAAAAATTTCAATTATTTTTTTCTTGGAATAAATGCTCCAATTTTAGTTTCGAACTAAGATAATATAGGAAAACCTACACCACTTTAACATGGGTTGAGTTTTGGTAAACCTGTTAGCCTTTAAAGTTCAACAAAAGTTACAAAAAGCTAGACCAAACCTAAAGATATTTTATTATTATTATTATTTTATTTTGTAAAGTTAATTTACAGAGTATATGCTTAGCCCAAAACTCCCCAGTGGATGTGTATATTGCTTTTTGATAATTTGATTTCTGATTTGCCTCATTTGCTGTAGGTTTCCATTTGGATAGATGACAAGTGACAAGTCAAGCACAACAGCATTAAATGGCAAATCTGAAATAGAAACAGTCGGTTGAACTTGGCTCAGTCTGTTATCATGTTATCAATTCATTTGATTTGCTTTCCAATGCTGACAGTGAGAATTCATAATAAATTCTTGTACATGACATAACCGCTCTGAGAAATTTGACAGAATTACAATTTATTAGCTTTCGGATGAAGAGTTTTGCCTGAAACAAAAAAAAACCTAAAATATTTAACAGACTGTCTGTCATGTTAGAGTTAACAGCTGCTTAACAGAGCTGCCAACTGCTGTTTTAGTTAATTGCATAAGTTTCGCACATCTAATGCACTTTAAGCGCTGCCAACTTGTCGCAACTTTAGCTATGCTACTGCCAGGACTGTCAACTTGCTGTAAAGTGTTGACACTACCCATAATCGGACAACCCACAACAGAATGTGCTGTAAACTCAGTTTATTGTTGCGCTGCTGTCGCATATATATATTTTTATCCGGCTTGGCGCTGTCCACTTGCTGACTGGAGAGCCGGCTGTCCTTCCTGGCTGTGGCCATAATTTTATATTATTTATGTAATATACGTGTTTTATTTACGACCAATTCCCAATACACCCCACAATACCAAAAATCTGGCGAAACTTTTGCGCTGAAGTTTTGCAGCCTCCATAAAGAACACAGACGAGAAAGAGATAAGGATAGTGAGAAAAGGAGAGAGAGGGAGAGAGAGAGAGAGAGAGAGAGAGAGAGCGAGTGGGCAGGCCAAGAGGTGTCTGTCTTATCTATGAAGTGGGTGTTGCTGTTGGCAACGTTTGGTGTCTTCTGCAACCTTATAGAATACTTGTAGGGGAGTCCGTTGGCATTGCCGGTTTCTCGTTTTTCACATTTTTGTCAAGAGGAAGAACTGCAACAACAACAAGAACAACAACAACAACAATAACTACAACAGAGAGGTTATTTAAATTAATTTCTGCGGTTGCAATAAATTCGTTTTTGTCTCTTTGTTCGGTGTTTGCTTTTCATGCATACCCTGTAAGGCTCTTTACCCCACAGACATTTTCTAAATTTGTTCTCTCACTAACAAACAATAGTCCAAAATGTCAATTCAAACTTCAATTTTAATTAGTTTTATCGCTTTGTTCAAGGAAGTACATTTGCAAAAGCCTTACAGAGCAGACAAAAGACAAGAGACATTTTTCCTAGCTGCATAAAATCCTGGCTGAAATTCTCAATTGGAATATTGTGATGATCATATATTTTCTATATATCAAGTTTAGCCTGTAGCAGAGTAAGCCGTTTCAAAACACACTCCCCACAGGCAACAAAAAGATCGGTTAAGAAAAGGTTTAGTTCGAAAAAAATAAGTTCCATTGAGAAAAAAAGATTCGAACATTCGTTAGAGAGTAAGTTCGAATGGGAAAGGAGGAAGTTGTGTGTGGAAAGGGGAAAGTTCGATTCGGAAAGAAAGTTCCCTTCGGAAAACAGGAAATCCCATTTCGAAGTATTGAGTTCTATACGGAAAAGTGAAGGTTTCATTCGGAAAAAAGGAAATTTCGATTCGAAAAGGAAATTCCGTTAGGAAAAGTAATTAATAAGTCATATTTGTAAAAAATGCAAGTTTTATACGGAAATGAGGAGTTTTTATTTGGAAAATACGAATTTTCGTTTGGAAAAGAACAAGCTCAATTTGTTAAGAAGGTTACATTTCGAAAAGCGGAAGTTCCATTCAAAAAAGAACAAGTTCGATTCGGAAAAGAAAAATGTACAATTAGAAAAGACGTAGTTCGGATCGGAAAGTAGGAATTTCCATTTGGAAATAAGATAATTCGATTCAGAAAAGAGTAAGGCTCTTTTCTGTATCCTTTGAGTATGAGCTGTAAAATATTTGTCAATCACAGCGGGGCTTACGCTTTTCTAGTTAAACAGCAACTGTTGGGTGAGCATGCTCGACTGGAGCTTGCTCACTTTGCTATTGTACATTTTTTGTTGGCAGAGAACTGCATAAACCGTTATTTACAGCCATCTTTTTGGTTTGGCGGCCACGAAAAAGGCCTGTGGCGCCAATCTTATGCCTCTCTCTCTCTCTATCTCTCTCTCTCTCTCTCTCTCTCTCTCTCTCTCTCTCTCTTTCTCTTCTCTCTCTTTCTTCTCTCTCATTTCTCTGCTCTCTCCATGCTTGTAATTGCTGTTGCTCGGGGCTGTTATAGGTTATTACTTTATTTATTGGCCATCAATATTTAAAGGTTTAATATTTACCCGAAGCTTTTATTTTGTGCGTTTTGTTTTTGCATTCTGCTTTGTTTGCCATTATAAAACATTTTCAATTAAATTAAATTAATTTCATTATTAAACTTTTGTGCGTGAATCCTCTGTTCTCCATCCTCCATCCTCTATCCAACTGCAGTCGTTGGGCGATGATTAGTTAGCCAGGTCAGCTCCACAGCCAACACAGGCAATTGAAAATCTGAAAATAAAAAAAAAAATAAAAAAAAAAACACTCTTAATGCCATTTAATACAACACGAACACAAAGTACACTCTCGAAATATGCCCAAAAAGTTTTATTAAATGCTAATTAAACACATTGCGGGCCCAGGCCAGAACGAAAGAACCGCAAATTAATTACGGCTTGTACTCGTAAACCTTGATTTATATATTTGTGTGTTGGAGATTGTAATTGTTTTAGATCGGAACACATGCGCTATGTCTATTTAGATATATTTAATAAATTTATTAAATAATGCAACTTTGTTTCAATTAAAAGTGTAAATTATATATTTAATTTATATTTAATTTATACTTAATTTATATTCAACAGGCTGAGCTAAAGAATTTTGTTTGCCTTTTTTAATTGCAATTTTAAACAATTAATTTTAATTTTATTGTGATTTTATATAGTTTGATTCTGTTGGTACGTATTCACGTTATGTTATTGGTTATGTCATCTCCTTCTCACTTTCTGCTTATCACATAAGCAAAACTTTGATGCATCATATCGCTTTTAATTATCAACCGATTTTTATTAAATTTACAGAATATGTTAATATTTATCATTGATAGACTTTAGGAGATAAATAGTACTGATTATTACCTTTAAGCTCATTGAAGGCGAAGGGGCGTGGCATCCAATATTTAAATTAAAATACTAAAACTTTATGTGTATTTCATTTCATTTTATTGTAATTGGCATATACAAATTATTGGGTTCTTAACCCAATTTAAATTGTTTTTGTCTTAAAAAAACCTTTGTTTTACATTTTTTTATTGATAATTTTTACTTCACATATCTCCCCTTATCTTATGTCCTTTATCTATATTCTTTATCTAAATTCATAATACCAACTAAAACTCTAATCAATTTGCATTTATTCTATTTGCAGGTGAGCTCGCTATAAATAGCCAACGTTATCGCATTATTGGTAAGCTTGTTTTTACCGTTATCCACCATTTTGTTTGTTGTCTGTTGTTTTTTTTTTGGCAATGTTTAGCATTCGATAATGAATAAATCATTTTAAAGTGGCGCTAAGTGCAGGGAGCAGCCAAATGCAATTGTGCAATTGATGCGAATCTGCATGCAAATTGCGTTTAATAATTTTGGAAAACATTACCAGCCTGGCCATCAAATAGAAGCGATAATAAATAAACGCACAATGCGACATTTCGTGGCATTAAATAGCGAAAAGTGCAAATACCAAATAGAAATAGAAATAGAAATCGCCAAATAAATGGGCCAATGGCGGCAAACAGACGTTGAAATGTAGATCAATAGAGTTATAAATTTAGTTTGCCATAAAACTGTGCGCAAATATTTGAAAGATGCTGTCTAAACAGATATTTATTGATTTTATAATATTTATTTATTTTATAAAATTTATTTATTTTATAATATTGATTGTAGCATTAAATACTGCACATAATTAATTTGAACAACTTATAATTTATTATTTAGTTTTTAAAATACAAAATTCATTGGCTACATTCTCACTAGTTTTATAGTTGTAATTTATTCTACCAACTGTGCAAATGTTGTTAATAAAATATAAAGTAAAATAAAAAATAAAATAAATTAAAAGCAAAACGATCACAATATTTAATATAATATTTAATAAAAATACAGACGTAATATTAAAATATTATATATTATATATTATTTTATATATATTAAAAATTATATAACACTGTAAGACTGTAATATATGTTCTATTGATTTAAAATCTAAAATAAATAATTTTCTTTTTTTTTTTTGTATATTTGAGACGATAAACAAAGTTTCCCACCGATAACAGCTAGAGTTGCCTAACAGCAGTCGCCACTGTTATCGATGTTGATTACATCTTGTATGTGTGAATCCCAATAACAGTTTTTCAGTTGTTCTTTTAGCAGTGTTTACAAATGGAGTTAACAGCATTTAATTAATTTGATTTATGACTGTTAGTACGAGTATATTGTGCTTGTTTGCAAAGCTCGAAAAAAAACGAGAAAACGAGAATAAAAATGAGAATAAAAAAAATGTTCAAATAAATAAATATTGTGTGGCAAATATCAATGCAAAACAAGGCAAAAGTCGTGTTAAATATGCCAAGGCCGCAGTCGTGCAGGGCTGACTGGTTTTAGCAGTTTAATGAAATTAGAACAATTATTTGTCATAGCGTTTTATTTGAGTATAGCAGCAATATCATTACGTTTTGCATGGGTTAAAAATCAACCCAATTGTGAGACAGAAATTAATGCAAATTTTACACATGCACTCAAAGGCAGAAAAACTTATACGGTCGAAGCCGATCAGTCGGACGTGCCCAACTATATATTGCCCTGCATCCTATATTTTATTTATTAAAAAAAAAAGAATATCATACGAGGCGTAGCAGCAATGCTTATTCTTACTTTCTTTGTCTGTAGCCAGAGAGCGAGTGAGGTAAAATCTACAATATTGGTTCGTTAATAACTTTCGTGTTTACCAACCGATTTTAATACCGATTTTAGGATAGTTAATTATATTCGTAGAGATTATATATTGTGGATAACAATCTTCTATGTTCAAAATTACGCTTGTTATATGGTTTTAATCGATTAGGGCGTAGTGGGTGCGGGACTTCTAACATTTGAAATAAACTCGATCTGCGTATGGTATATATCTAGCTACATGCCACAAATTACCGCTCTAGCTCTTATAGGTTTTGAGATGTAGGCGTTTACCCCGACGGACAGACCGACAGACACAGCTACGATCAGCTTCTGATCAATAATTTATATACTTTATGCCTGCTTACACACATTTGCACAAAGTTAATAACCCTATTTCGATCCAATTCGTGGACACGGGGTACAAAAACCAGGCAACAACCAAATATATCCGCCATTTCAAATTGAAATCAATTTTTTCTCCTTCCTTTGCTTTTTGTGTGTGCTGCCAGGTTGAATTGGGCATATATATAAACTCAGATATACATAAATTTGCATATGGCATATATATTTATATATTTCTGTGGTAATAATAATTAAGAACATGCATTAAAAGTTAAGCGACCCTTTTTTCACATTAATAACACGTTTTCCTTTTGGCTGTATCTCTCTGTTTTTTTTTTTTTTTTGTGATTTTTATTTAACTCGATTTGCTGCTGGAATGAAAAGCCCACAGCGCCCGAATTCAGGCTTAAAGCAGGCAAACAGAGCGTGTCAGAGATTGTGCCATTTTCCTTTTTGTTTTTCGTTTTATTTATTTATAGATCGATTTATATTACCATAGATGTCACATTGAATTCAGCGTGCAATTAAATAGCAATTGCCATGATTCCTCACATTTTTATTGTTCCCCGACTCGAATTAAATTTGGGCAAATGAGCAAATATACAAACATGCGAGAAATTCTTGCTATTAGAGCATTTCCAGCATCTGCTTGTAGCTGACATGCTTCTTCTTCTTATCCTCCCGCCCACCTTAGACCGCCTGCTAAGCGAAACTCCATTAAAATGACATAAATCGACAGCATTCACGTGAGCAGCGCACATTTTTGGCATTCCATTGAGACACACACACACACACACACACACACACACACACACTTGCACATAAAGGAAACAAAGAACACGTACAGTCTGACACAAAGCGAAATGCATGCCGAGACTGGCATATATTCCATATATATTCTATATATATCCAGCGACATTTGCTAAACGTGCGTTCCTATGCACTTTCTACAAGACAAGCTCACAGCCGACAGGGCCAAACCTACAGATACCCTGTAATTATAAATAAGTCAAATCAAATTTATTAGCATAGAAATATTATACATTTTTTGTATGTAGCATAATATCAGCTATTACAGAAATATTTAATTTATTTATATTATTTTTCAAGTTATCAGAAAAAATTAAGAAAAAATGTTCTAGCTTAAATTAAAGCTCTCGCTTTTGTAGTTAATTTTAAATTAAATAATAATAATACTATAGTTCTTAAAATGCTTGAAATCGAATTAAAATGTTGCTATATTTATAATTATATATCAGAGATCATAATTACTATAAATTGTGTTTTAAAAATCCAGCAATAATGATTATATATAACTTTTTAAGATTGTCTTTAGATAATTTTGCAAAACTACTAAATAATCCTTTGATAAACAAAAATCAACAAAAAATAATAATTATACAAGTAATAAGCCAAATATAAATAATAATTCTTATTTATTTTATAAATATTATTACATGTATGTAAAATTAGTTAAAAGTAAATATTTAATATTGTTGTTTTATAAATATTCAAATTTTTTACTTGGATTTTTATGATTTGTAAATCTTTTGTCAGGTAGACAAAAGGAATTTATTCATTTGCTTGAACATTAGAATATTAGTTTTAAAGTTTTTAAGTTTTTAATTTTTTTAAATTTACAAAATCATTTGGGATATTTTGTAGTTTTTATTCCGAATTGATGCAATGGTGTCTGAGCTGCTCTACCCCATGCCCAATGTGCGTAAGTCGTATTATATTAGGTTGTCACTTGGATACTACGTGTCACAGAGCACACTTATGCTATGGGGTTACAGGCAGGTGGCAACCCTATAGCAGCAGGAGATAAAAGGCAGACGATGATGAAGAAAGTGCAGAGCACTGAGAACAACTCGTTAGCTTTTGCTCAAGTTTTGCTCTTTCTTTCTTTTTATATGCATATTTTATCTAATTTTTAACACTCTCATCAAATTGCCAAGGCAACTGCTTCTGTGGTTGTGTGTCTGTGTGTGTGTGTGTGTGTGTGCGTGTGTGTGTGCTGGGTTTTAATTAAATACAGCTAACAATGTACATTCATTCATTGGTTGAGTTTTTGCAGCTAGTTGGTTACTTAGTGCTAGTCAGTGTTGCCAATTGTCTTGCAATAGAAATATGGCGGTTTTTGACGGGAAATAATGACACAAAAATCTATTAAATAAATCTGTAAAACAACAATTTTAAAATTTTCAAGTAATTTTAATAAGCTTTGATATCGTTATCTCATAAATCTTGAAAGTTGCTTTCCAAAATTCTGTTTTGTGATATTAAAACTTTTTCGCTTTAATTATTTATATTAAATTTTGGGAAGTTCAATGGAAATAGAATAGATTATATCGATCAAAATATTCAGTAATATTCAATAGTCTTTTGATAAAAAAGAACTCAAAATAAAATCGCCAAAAAAGCCAAATCTCTCTTAAACATTTTTTGTGAAATGCGGTTTAAATAAAGCCAGATTTGTGGTGGAAAAATGCGGATTTGGCAACACTGGCGCTGGGAAACTTTTTCCGAGTTTCTCGCTCCTTCTATCGCTTGTCCCTTTGTGCTCGCTAGCTCTTCCCTCTCGCTCGCTGTTTGTGTCTTTCCCTTTCTCAAAGCAACTCTGCCTCATATGGTGCCCGTCGTTCGCCATTACTTCGCATTACACAGACACGCCAGCTACTCACGACTACATATGTGTGATCGGGGGGTTGTGGGTGTTTCTCCTACACACACACACACACACACACACACACACACACACACACACATGAACAGCTGCTCGTTTCATTAGTCGTTGTTTTGGGCTTCATGCGTTGTGTTTTTAATTAATATTTTCTACGCTGCATACTTCCGGGCGCCCCAACTGCTATGCAACTGCAATTTCATACAGCTTCCTCGTTACCTGAGCTCCTTGGTCTTTTCGCCCGCAATGGCCACAGCGTCCAGGCAAAATAATACGCTCTCTACTCGTCGTAAATAGTAATTTAAGTGCGAATATTATACGTCTCTTTCTCGCTCCTTTTTTATGCATTAAGCCAGCTTGCGGTTGTAGCTACTAATTGGTTTAATTTTAGTATGCATTGTGATGCCATAATTTAAGAGCAGCATTCTTAGCTCAGGAATTTTCGTCAGTCATTACGCTAATTTGTTGAATGACTGGGATAACTCGTTGTTGTCTAGAGTATTCGTTGGGAATAGACTTTGCAACGAGTGAAACTCGATCTATTATAATTTGTATTCTAATCAAACGCAATAACCTACATGTAATTTAGTATGTTGATCTTATGGTAGCCGTTACTCTTTTACTCGCTGATTTACCAGTACACGTTGGCCTTATTTACTCGCTGTTGACTCTACAAGTATAAATAAATATATGTATATATTTCTATAATATTTTATTACTCGTGATTCTATGGCCAGTTATGTTAAACTCTATATAATTTTTACTCGTCACCTGTTTCTCGTTGCAATTTTATGGGTATTCAATTCATTTAGTTCTTGAAAATAGAACACGTTTATTGATTACATTATTATATACTCGTTGATTTGTCATATACCAATCTAGCTTACTTTTAAAGTACTTTGCTTTTAATACTACTCGTTACATGCACACTCGTTACATGCATATGCGTCACTCTTTTCCATATTACACGCCTTTTCCATATTACGCCTTACACTTCTTGCCGGTTCACTTTTACTCGTTACACTTTTACTCGTTAGTTTTGTTTTCCTTAAGCAAAGCTACATTACTGTTTAGCTTGTTGGAATTTGGTTAAATTCACTTTGATTTTCACTTGCTCGTTCTACGCCTTCCCCTCTTATGCTCTTTCTCTGCTCCACTCGTTACTTGGCCGTTGTAATAGCACAATGTGCATTTTCTAACCCACATATCGCATCGTTATGCTAAATTGCTAGAGCAACCGCAGACAGTGCAGCGCTGCAATTGAAATGGCAAATAGATGAGCACTGAGATTATAGACACTAGACTGCGAAAGTTCCTCCACCCCCTCTCTCCCCATGGCCGCACTCGCCGCTTGAAGTGGCTGTGGCAACTGGGCGAGCTGATGCAGCACTTGTGCTCGCTGCATTTGAGGCAGCAACGAGACAAGTTCTTATGCCTGGTTAGCAATTGCGAAGAGAGCGTGAAATATGAAATGTTGAAAAAAGGGACACTAGGTGTTTGGGGCAAGAAGGGGGCTGTAGCTGTAACTGTAACTGTAACTGTAGCTGTAACTGTAACTGTGACTGTAACTGTGACTGTGGCCTGTGTGGCAGCGATTGTCACGTTTGCAACAAATGGCGCATGGCACGCAAAGTGCAAATGTAATTCGTGTATTTTACTTAATTTCATGTTACGTGCACAATCGTCCAAATCGTTGGCAATCGAATGACCTCCTCCCCTCCCTCCCCCGCCGCCCCTCCGCCCCACCGCACATCTTATTGTTCTCCTGCACTCCAACAATTTCATCCACACTCCTCCCATCTTTGTGCGCCTTTTTCTTTCCTTGGCAGCAGCTGCAGTTTCGCCTTGGCACCAGGCCCAGGAGTTTTGCACCTTGCCACCTGCATTAGGAAATGCTCCCACGCATCTATTAGCATTTTTATGTGGTAATTTTTCTCACGTCCAATTTTTTCGCGTGAGTTTTAATTAAGGTTTTTTCCTTCATACACAACTACTGCACAAAAAAACTTTTGCAATTTGCACAAGTCGATTTTGTACCATGTAGGTTGTAGGACTTCCGTTTGCTCTGATTGCTGACCTTCTTGTCGATGAAAATTGCCATAGAGCTGCAAAATTGTTTTAAGTAATTTGTATACCCTTACCAAAACTGCAGAAACTGGGTATACTTTGTTTATTGCAAGCTGTATTATTATTATTATAGTAATATAGTAATATTATAATGTATTATTTTTCATAACAAATCGTTTGTAATCAAAATTGGACCAATAAAAATTTTCGGATTTTTTGGCTCTTGGTAAGGTCGGAATACATGGGTTTCAGGCGTTAAAAAGTTCTTAAAAACACCTATTTGGCTCTAAAATCTAAATGTTTCAACCAAGTTCATCGATGTTTGGTTTTTCTTGCCTCATTTTTCATAACAAATCCTTTAAGACTACAATTGAACAAATAAAAATTTTCGGATTTTTTGGCCCTTGGTAAGGTCGGAATACATGGATTTCAGGCGTTATAAAGTTCCTAAAAACACGTTTTTGGCTCTTAAATTTATATTTTTTAACCAAGTTCATCGATGTTTGTTTTTATACCCTGTGCCCATTTGAAAAATGGGAAAAACAGGGTTAATAACTTTGTGCGAATGTATGTAACAGGCAGAAGGAGGCGTGGCAGACCCCACAAACTATACTATATTCTTGATCAGGGAGACGAGCTCGAGCTCGATTTAGCCCTGTCTGTCTGTCTGTCTGTCTGTCTGTCTGTCTGTCTGTCTGTCCGTCTGTCTGTCTGTCTGTATGCAAACGCCTGAGATTTCCTAAACTACAAAAGCTAGAGCAGCCGTTTTGGTTGCTATAGGTAGGTGTATTTAATACGCAGATCAAGTTTATTTCAAATCGTTGATGCCACGCCCCCTTCACGCCCAAAAATCAATAAAACTCACACAACCTCGTGTTATTTAACATAAAATGTTAAATAACAAGCGTAATATTAAACATAGAATGTTGTTATTTGGAACATAAATTCTCTTGTACTATATTTAACTATCCTAAAAAGTGCATTGAAATCGGTTAAGAAACACAGGAGATATAAGCTACAAAATAGTTGAACTTAAAATCTCAAAAACAAACGTAATATTGAACATAGAATGTTGTTATTGTTGAATATATACTCTCTAGTATAATAATTAACTGTCCTGAAAAGCGCATTGAAATCAGTTAATAAACAAAGGAGATATAAGCGACGTAATATGACATGCACACGCCGTTGCAGCCAGCCGCCTTACGCTTGGAAATAGTGTGCGAGAGGGATAGCGATACCAAGCACGTTGTTTGGCGATTGTGCGATTGTGAGAGCATTTGAACATACAAAGTTAAACAGCAAGCGTAATATTGAACATAGAATGTTGTTATTTGGATCATAAGCTCTCTCCTATTATATTTAACTATCCTGAAAAGCGCATTGAAATCGGTTAATAAACACAAAAGATATAAACGAAACAGAAGCGCGCCCATACTATTCTTTATAAATAAATTAAATTATATTTAAAATATTTAACTTATAAACTGTATTTGCGAGCGCGCAGCGCGAGCTGTGGCACAGGGTATAAGACAGTCGGGCCCGTCCGACTGATCTGCTCCGCCCATTCTGGTTTTTTTTTGGCTTATTTTTCATAACAAATCGTTTAAGATTAAAATTGGACAAATCAAAATTTTCTGATTTTTTGGCCCTTGGTAAGGTCGGAATACATGGGTTTCAGGCGTTAAAAAGTTCTTAAAAACACGTTTTTGGCTCTAAAATCTACATTTTTTGACCAAGTTCATCGATGTTTGGTTTTTCTTGCCTTATTTTTTATAACAAATCATTCAAGTTGGTATCTAAAATTGCTAAAGTTATTTAATTTGTTCTATAGTAAGTGCTACTTGATATAAAGTGGAAAGTTTTCTTTAGTTTGCGCTCTGTGGGATTATTAAACACATATAATTAAAATTTCGAAACACTTGCTCTAGCTCTCATAAAATCGGATGAAAAGCAGTAATTTCATGGCAAACACAAGCAATTCATCTAGATTATTCCATATTTCGTCAAAGAACGTCGGAGAGTTGACAATAGAGCACGAAACTAGTTCAATTCGCTCTTTAAATGCAATCCATGCAGAAATCTTGATGTGAGCTAATAGAATTTCTATTGTGTATTAAATGAATGTGGAAACTAGTTTTCGAGTCTAGATAATGCCGGAAAATGTATGAAACAAACTTGTCATTTAAGTGGCTTATTCAGCATTCATTGAGGTCAACGCAACTTCAAAAATTGCAAATTAAGCAATTGCATCAAATGCCATAATTGTGGCAATCACCAACAACAACAGCGACGAAATTAAAAATTATGCATTGCATTCGACATGTGCATAAAAATCCAAAAATATTACAATATCAAATACGAGAGGGAGCATAAAAAATGAATTGAAAATCAAAATGAACATTTTTGAATTTTGATTTTCATTTAGATTTTGCATTTTGCATACGTTTCAAATAAATTTTGTGGTTTTATGCGCTCTCCTGATGCGTTTGTTGTTCTTGTTTTGCGGTTCTTGATTTATCCTCTATAGTATTTGTTTGTATCAATTTCTTTTTTATTGCCGTATTTCGCCCGATAATCGGGCATCAGCATTTGCAGCATATTAACAGCTAAGCTGGCTTGGTAAGCGGCTTTACCTATACCCTGTAAAATAAAATATTCAAAAAATATATAAAACCAACATATTAAAAAAAAAAATAGTTAGTTAAATATATTCTCTTATTTATTTATTTTATTTCAATGAACATTTTTTAGATATATCATAAGAAAATTAATTTTTAAAAATAATTCTGTAGACTTTTTTAATTTTCTTTGTGTATAATATTACTATTATTTTTTTTTAGTTTGATATTTTTAAAAATTGCTTTCTGCATGCTTTCTGGATTTATATATTTTCCTACGATTTTCCCAATCGTCCGATATCACCATAAACTTTAAGGATCTATCCACTTCTCTACCTTCTCAGGCGCTTACCGGATAAACCTAAAATAACCTACATAAACAGTTTATCCTGATTAACTAAAAAACTTATTTTTTAGCTACAAATTTTTTTTTGCAATATTTTTTAATTGTTAATTGTTTTAATTGTAAAATATTTTGAAATTGATAGATATTTTATAAATGTTAAATTTTTATTGCTGCCAATTTTTTGGTTTTTAATCGATATGCCCTGCATTGGCAATAGCTACAGGGTATAAGCATAATGTTGACATCAATTCTGTGGTCATTTATTGAAAATTAAGTCATTAGTCGAGGCATACGGACTGGGGCGGATGAGACGTGCAAGGAGATGATATGCTATGAAAGTGACACACACACACACACACAATACACACATACACACACACACACACACACACACACACACACAAGAGCAAATAGACCTGCATGAAAAAAGCGAAACAAAAACTATCAAGAGTCAAAGTAGACAAATTGATTTTCACGCACTTTTTGCCATTGGCCTCTGGCAGTTGTTGGATTTGTTATTGCTTTTGGTTAATGCCAGTTGTTGTTGTTAATGTTGTTGTTGTTGTTGTTAATGTTGTGTTTGCTGTTAATGTTGTTGTCGCAATGATACAACGGTAATTTGTAATGTCAGCCATCCTCAACCGCAGCAAGTTGACTATTTGCCAAAATTGATCCGCAGAATCAACAAACAGGACAGCTGCAACTTTTTGCGGTTGTCCGAATGATGATATAAACCCTGGAACCCCCCAACCGCCCAACCACTGAACCACCCAAGTGGAGAGAGTGGGGAGGGAGGAGGGAGGAGGGGCACCACAGAGTGTCACATTCACAGCTCACATCCTTAGGCCACGCAAATTTGTTGCGATTATCTCCGAACTGCAGCAATTGCCACGAATTTGCAGCTATTATCGGTCTATATAAATTCTATATTAGGTGCCGCACAATTCAAGATCAAGAAAATGAATAATGAATCTATGAATAATGAATAATGAATAATTCAGTTATATATTTATACAAATTAATTCGCTCTCGTAAACTAGAAGAGCTAGAGCTATCAAATTTAGAATGTAGTTAGATGTAGAATAAATGCAGTTAAAGTTAATTTTAAATGTGGTATGCCACGCCCCATTTACGCCCAAATCAATAAAATCAGAGTAATTAGCGTTATATGGAACATAAAAGGTTGTTATTCGGAATATATGTATATACTCTATGATTATCTTGAATTGAATTGAATTTGCATATGAGAATAAGTTACAAAGCTTCAGTTCTAACCGAATTCTGAGTCAACAAGCCCATCCGAATAATTCCAATTCTAGTTATAACACCCATCTTTCGCACCCTTTTTCCTGTTTTTAACAAGCATACTTTTTGGCGTTATTTATTTTGTTACTCATTAAGGAAAATATTTATTTATTGCAATTATAGAACTAATAATAAATAATCACAAATAAATAATTTAATTTTTATTAATTAATTTTTCCTAATTTTGATTTTTATTTATTATATTTATTATGTTATACCCTGTTTTTTAATAGATTGAATATTTGCAATTTAAGCAAATATTCTGCGCTGTTTGCCAAACTAGAAATGAGCTTAATTTCGCCTTTGAGCATCGCATCGCATCGGATCTCCTGATTATTGCTGATTAAAGTGCTACATGGTTAATTTTAATTCCTGCCCAGGCAGGAATTACGCGACTACGTAATTTCGATTTGAATTTAATTTGCAATTTGCTCCTGTTGCTCCGCCTCCGCCTCGTCTCAGCCTTTCCCTCCTTCCTGGCGCTCCTTCACTTGTTAGTTGTGCTGTCATTAGTCACAGCCTGATTTAGTTAGAGCATTAAGCAAACTCCCCCTGCCCCCCACCTTCGAGTCCCCCCTCGTCAGTCTAATATCCTTGTTTGAGTCTCTGGTCGTCTCTATATCTCTATATCTACGTCTCTTTCTGCTTTTCTGTCTCTGTCTCTGTCTCTGTTACTTTCTCTTTCCGTGTCCTTATTAAGCACTGGCAAATGACAAACGGTAAACGGTAAATGGTAGTCGGGGAATTTAGCCATTACCCTAACCCTACAATTTAGAGGGAGGGGGAGGGGGGGCCCACAACATTCCTTAGAATTTGCAATTGTTTTAATTGTTTTTTAAACACATTTTAAGCGCATTTTGAAAACGTTTGTCGGCAATAAACAAAACGTCAAGCATCAGCAAACACACACATACTCATATGCACTGCAAAAAACCACTAGGCACATTCGAAAATTACAAGTTATTAGACTTAACTGCAAAATTAATTTGTTTCAAACGGAATAATATATAGGAAAATCTGAAAATATTTCAATATAAAGTGTTTATATAAGGCATGTATCCAGTGCTTCAATATCATTAAAGTAAAATATAAATTTTAGATTATCCAAAAACATAAACAAAAAAATATTTAAAAATTTAAAATAAAGAAATATTGAATTCAGGTGATTAAAAATATGTAAAACAAGGGGCAAGCAATAAAAAATAGTGCTGTATTTTTCAACTTCATTTAAATTAACAATTAATGCATTTTCAAAAATTTATTTTAAAATATTTATTTTAATAAATAAAATAATAAATAATAAAAATAAATAAATAAAATAAAATAAAATAAATATTTAAATACCTTAAAACTTGGAGTAAATAAATGATAATCTCGAAAATCTGTGGAATTATGAATAAATTAAAATAAATCCAAACTATTAAAAATAGAGCATAAATTATTTGCTTAAAAATTATTAAAATATAAATTTCTTAAAATATTCGAAAACATATTTAGGTACTATAAGTTAGTAAAAGATTTTAATAACATAATTAGATTATTTGTTATATTACACATTATTTCAGTAAAACTGGAATTTTTAATCAGTTACTGGATTATTTTTAGCAGTGTACACATGCAGCATCTTGAGCTTTTGGCGGCAAAGGCTTGGAAATGGAGCGTGCAACAAAATGGGCGCACAAGTGTCATAAACACACAGGCATGACGGTGTGTGTGTGTGTGTGTGTGTGTGTGTGTGTGTGTGTGTGTGTGTGTGTGTGTGTATTTCTGTGTGTGTTAGTGAGCTTTACCTTGAAGTGAGCAGCTTCTGAACAGTTTCACTTTCAGCTTGCAACAGCAGCAACATTCGCATTCATTTAATTTGACGGCAACCCCTCAGCAGCAGCAGCAGCAGCAGCAGCAGCAGCAGCAGCAGCAGCAGCTCAGCCTAATTGTCGTCTATCTCAAGTCGACAGCAGCAACAGCAGCAGCAGCAGCAACATCGCTTTGCCCTGCTGCCCCAATGCCAGCCTCTAACACCCCCCTCCCCTACACTCGCAAAAATAAAGCATGATTTGTTCAACAAATGAAAGTTTGCTTGTAATGAATGTTTTGTTCTTAAATTCAAGTGTAAATCGCAATGGAATTAAATTAAATTATTATATATTATTATAAATTAATATTAAATTAATTAAATTAAGTGCAAAGTAAAATTATTGTTGCTTATTTATTAATTTATTTATTTAATTGAAATAAAAAATTGAATAAGTATTATGCAATATTGTGAGCCGGCTACCAAGGCTTTCAGGCTATATGTACATATATATATTACGTATTGCATGCGTGAAAATAGCTTAATAAGATATGATGCATCAAAGTTTTGCCTATCTGCTAAACAATCACGTACATGAGAGTGAAGAACAAAATATATACATATACATTTACATATTTATATGTTGTCAACTAGTTGCTCATTTTGCCAATCACAAAATAATCGACAAGTGTGGCAGCACCAACTTGCAATCGGCGTTGCCAGATTGTTGAAGAGTTTTGTTGTTTTCATTACTATTACATAAATATTCGTGGATTTCAATGAATGATTGAAGTATTTAACTGAAAGATAAAGCATTTGCTGTTTGAACTTGATGCTTGATTCAATTAGAAAATCTCTGGATTTTTCTTTCAGTGTAGCGGCTGCTACATTTGCTATTTTGCCGTCTGTTTGCTGTCTCAGCGCAAAATGCTGCTGCTCTAATTAGAATGAAACGATTTTCATTTCGCATTTTCATGTTGTGTCGTTTTTCTGCCAGTTGCCGCTGCTGTTGTTGCTCTTAATGTTGTTGCCTGCCCCAAAATGAATAATTTACGCTGCTGCTGCTGCTGCTGCTGCTGTTGCTGATGCATGCAAAATTCATAGAAATTATGCCCAACGCACAAAGATTTCCATTTCCATCTGAATTTTAATCGCAAGTGTAATGCGCACCCTAAACGAAAGTGCCCCGGCCTGAGCCATTGCTGATTTAATTGCTATCCGCACGCCGGCAATCAGCAATCAGCAGCAGCAACAGCAGCAACATCTAGACAGCAACATCAAGACATCAACATCAAGACATTTCAAGTGCCAAGAATTTATTCACTTTCTTTTGCTTGAGCATTGACTGAGCTGCATGCAGTTTATTCACTTAATCACTCATGCATTCATTCGGTCATTCAATGAATTACTCATTTATTTATTTGCTCAATGAATCATTTACTACAGATCTAACTGAGCTGCAAGCAGATTATACACTTCAACACACATGTATTTGATCACTCATCATTCACTCATGTATTTAATCACTCATTCATTGATTCACTCATTTATTTACTGACTCAACGAATCAATTTACTTGAGCAACTGGTTAACTGAGTGAGCTGCAAGCAGTTTATTCACTCAAACACTCATGCATTTATTCACTCATATATTCACACATCATTCGCTCATTTGTTTAATCACTCATTCATTGATTCACTCATTTATTTACTGACTCAACGAATCAATTTACTTGAGCAACTTGTTAACTGAGTGAGCTGCAAGCAGTTTATTCACTTAAACACTCATGCATTTATTCACTCATATATTCAATCATCATTCGCTCATTTGTTTAATCACTCATTCATTGATTCACTTATTTAATCACTCACTCTACGAATCAATTTACGTGAGCAACTGGTTAACTGAGTGAGCTGCAAGCAGTTTATTCACTCAAACACTCATCCATTTATTCACTCATATATTTACTCATCATTCGCTCTTTTGTTTAATCACTCATTTATTGATTCACTCATTCAATCACTCACTCTACGAATCAATTTACGTGAGCAACTGGTTAACTGAGTGAGCTGCAAGCAGTTTATTCACTCAAACACTCATCCATTTATTCACTCATATATTTACTCATCATTTACTCATTTGTTTAATCACTCATTTATTGATTCACTCATTCAATCACTCACTCTACGAATCAATTTACGTGAGCAACTGGTTAACTGAGTGAGCTGCAAGCAGTTTATTCACTCAAACACTCATGCATTTATTCACTCATATATTCACTCATCATTCGCTCATTTGCTTACTCACTCATTCATTGATTTACTTATTTAATCACTCACTCTACGAATCAATTTACTTGAGCAACTTGTGAGCTGAGTGAGCTGCAAGCAGTTTATTCACTCAAACACTCATGCATTTAGGCACTCATATATTCAATCATCATTCGCTCATTTGTTTAATCACTCATTCATAGATTTACTTATTGAATCACCCACTCTACGAATCAATTCACTAGAGCAACTTGTGAGCTGAGTGGGCTGCAAGCAGTTTATTCACTCAAACACTCATCCATTTATTCACTCATATATTCACTCATCATTCGCTCATTTGTTTAATCACTCAAGGAATCAATTTATTTGAGCAACTTATGAACTGACTTTATTCACTGAAACACTCATGCACTCATTCACTCCTTCGTTGATTCACTCGCTGAATCATTCATTCATTCACTCACTCAACGAATCATTTACTTGAGCAACTTCATTATGCTTTGCTTGCCGCTTGTCTCCATCAGCAACTGTTGGTGCTGTTGTTGCGGTTGTTGCTGTTGTTGCTGCTGTTGTTGCTATTGTTGCTGTTGCTGTTGTTGCTGCTGTTGTTGCTGCTAATCAAGTTGCTATTACAAATGCAAATTTGTTTGGGTAAATATCTAAAATAAAGCTATCTAAACATTTTGCTGCAGTGCAAGCGCACAGCTGTTGCTGCTGCTGCGGGCCAATTGCATGTTGCTGCCGTCATGTTGCTGTTGTGGCAGCTGTTGTTGTGCCCGCTGGCAATTGTCACTCAACCGTACACACATACCAACAACAACAGCAACAACAGTAGCAATAACAACAACTGGCAGCATGTCCAGCAGCAACAGTTGCTGCTACACTGTTCACAAATAATCAAAATCAAGCATCAATGTTGTTTTTTTTCTCAGTGTATTTATTTATTGAATGTTGCTTGGGATTTTCATGGCTATTCTTGGTTGCTATTGCTGTTTAGATAAAATACACTTTTAGCATTTTTTTTACAGCATGTTGCTGTTGTGCTTAAGCTGCTGTTGTTGCTGCTGCTGTGTATGTTGCTGCTGTCACAGAGTTCAATTGCTCGCAATTAGCTGTAAACAAAATGAATTTCATTTGCGTTTGTCAATTATATACTGAATCATTCAACCCTGATCGCAATGTTGCTGTTGTCATAAGTAAATTGATTTTGCTCTGTTGCACTTGTCATCTGTCAAAGATTGGATGCTGTTGCTGCTACTTGTGCACCAGCAACATCATCATCAGCAACAGCAACTCTCTTTGAGGTCAAAGTTGTGAATGTTCATTAATTTTATCAGTCAACAGGCGCAACATTGGCGAGGGCAAATCAAAAAGAAATCGTTGCAACTGTCAGCAGCAGCAGCAACAACAGCAGCAGCAACAACAGCAGCAACAGCAACAACAGCAGCAACATTGCAGTTTATTTATTTATGCTGCTGGCAAACATAGAAATTGCATTGCCGACTGTTGCCTAACATACGCCTCAACTCCGGAGTATGATGCAAATGCAACAGCAACAACAGCAACATCAGCAACAACAGCAACAACAGCAACAACAGCAACAGCAACTACCACTCAAACGATGCACATTGCTAATGTGTTTGCAATCTGCAACAAATTCTATACACATACAGAAATACGTATATGCTTATCATACATATTGCATTAATATAAACCAGTAAGGACGCAGCGGATCAGTCGGACGTAATCGACAGTAGGAAATCCTGCGCTTTGTATTTCAATAATTCACACACACAAATTAAATACACCTAGCACTCACTTGTGTAAACTTCCCCTCCACCCTTCTCCAACCAATGGGTTGTCTGCTGCATATCTTCGCTGTTTCTTAACAGATATATGTACGTACTTTTACTTACATTTAAATATATATAGAAAATATAGTGTGCAGTTTATTCTACAGTCGGACACGTACGACTGATCGCCTACGTCCTTACTGCCAACCCTGAACTTAACATAGTAACATAAGTTCTGCTAAGTAACAGCTCACCTTAACACGATGCTGCGACTGCCACTGTTAACTAACAGCCATGCTCTAGGCCGCTCCCTGTTAACGCTTCAGTTCGTGCTCTTTGCTGAGCTAAACGTAAAAATTTTCTGCCGCATATCTTTGCTGTTTCTTAACAGATATACCTTCCTTCACTTACATTTAAATTACTTTTAAAATATTGGTTGCAAGTTATTCAATAGATCTGATCAGTTCTTGCTGTCAACGCTGCACATGACGCTTACTGTACATAAGCTCTGCTAAGTAACAGCTCACTTTAACACGATGCTGCGCCTGCCACTGTTAACTAACAGCCATGCTCTAGGCCGCTCGCTGTTAACGCTGCAGTTCGTGCTCTATGCCAGAGCTTTGTGCCTGCCACACTTTTGTGGCACTTGAAGCACTTTGCAGTAAGTCCACAATTTGCTTAAAAGCACAAGCGTTGCCACTTGACCCAAAGAATGTGCTCGGCGCACAGAGATGCCATGCAAATTAAGCACTCGAGGCGAAGAACACTCGAAATTATGGCCACATTTCTGGGCCTCTGCCGTGACGAGCCTGAAGATTGACCCGTAGTTAATAGATTTATGGCATTTACATATTCCCCCTACACTCTGGTAATATTATTATTTTTTTTTTTCTATTTTTATTTTCGTTTTTTCCTTTTGATTACCCACATATTTTGCTGCTGTTGCTGCTGTTAAATGAGAATGTCAGCAAGTCGAGCAAACAATAAATACGACTTCAATTCCGGGGGGTTTTCCTTGCGCTGCGGAAATTTGCGCTATTTTTGACCAACAAAAAAAAAAATATATATATATAAAAATAAAGCATAGCATAATAATTCAATGGAGCTCGTTCGTTTTGCTTTCAGTTGCTTTTGTGTTAATAAACAAATAATCTACTTAAGTCCAACAACAAATAAAGAAAATACAAAAAAAACGACAAAAGTCATAAAAAGGCATAGGCAATATCAGAGTTGCTAGCCTACACTGCGAGAAAAGCAAGGGTTGAAATGCCCAATAATAAAGCCTCAATCTACATAAATTCAAGTCTCTCTGTTATCTCGTAGTTTTCAATCTTTTTTGGCGCAATTTATTTGAAAACTTAACTGTAAAATTTTTATAAATACTTTTAGAAAATAAATATTTATATACATATTTATTATTTATTTATTAACAGTTTATTTATTTATTTAGATATTTTACCCTAATGCTACAAGAATAAAACTTATAAATTATTTCATTAGTCACTACAGAATAATAAATTAAAGAAAAAACAAAATTAACTTAAGTTAAAATTTAAATTAAAATTTAAATCAGAAAGATTTGAATTACATGAATTTAAATTATATGTAAATTATTCTTAGTTAGATTTTTGATTTTTGTTTTATTTTATTTTTATTTTATTTTATTTTATTTTATTTTATTTTATTTTATTTTATTTTTATTTATTTTTTTTATTATTATTTAATCTATAATAAAAAATGATTAAAATAAATAATTAAGGCCTTCACAGTTTGCTTATCTTTAGCAAAAGAAAAAGTTATATAAAATGTTGTGATTATTTCTCGCAGTGTATACACACATAAGTAGCGAACAATGCGCAAGCAAACGACCAAAAGAACATAATAAAGAGACGAAAAAAATAATTTCCACACAATTTATTTGCACGCACACAGCTCCAATCACTGCATAAATATTCGCCCGAGAGCCAGAACTATTAGAAGTGTGCGAAAGAGAGAGCGCCATTGAGAGACAGAGAAAGAAACAGGCAAAGAAAACGCTTGCTGTTGTTTGTGAGGTTGTTAGGTTGTGTGGGGGGAGGGAGGGGGTTCAAGGGGGTCTCATTTGTTTGGCTTCTCCCACCTTTTGTTTTTTTTTTTTTTTGCTCTTTGTGCGTTGATTGATCGACTTACGGCTGCTGTTGTTGCTGCTGCTGTTGTTGCTGCTGCTGCTGCTGCTGCTGCTGCTGCTGCTGCTGCTGCTGGAACGTTAATGTGCATTTAATTGGCACTCATTAGCCAGCAGCAACAACAACAGCAGCAGCAGCAACAACAACAGCAGCAGCAATTGCTGCTCGAGTGCGGACAACTGCAGCAACAGCCGCAAAACAATTGCTCAGCGCCAACGACATCAATCAAGCCAAACGGCAGCAACAGTTGCTCTGGCGACAACAACAACAACAATAATTGCTGCAGTTTCATCAACTGCAGCCACGGCCTAAGATCGATAATGTCGCAGTTCTTCGATTAGCACATAATAATCCGTAATACCAAAGATCAATTATATCGAAAAATATAAAAAAAAAGTTATGTAATAAAAAAAATAGTATTTAATTTAATTTAATAATATATTAAATAGTAAATTATACATTAAATATGCATTAAAATATAATATTAGTTTAATAGTACTAGTTCAGTTCTTCGATAAGCCCAAAGATCAAATAAAACGATTAATTACTTGCAATTTTATTAAAACAAAAAAAAGTATTCGCAAGTTCAGCATATTGGTATCCCTACTCCCTAAAAAAAAGGCGCTGCCGCGCCCATTTTTGTAATAAATGCCTTATGACTTTGTAAACCCAAAATATAGAACTAAATTTAAAAAAAGTTACTTTGTTTTCAATGCGACAAAATCCAGTATTTTTCCCCAAAAATGAATGGTGCACTGGTTAAGGCATCATCAATTTGGGCAAAGGTTTTGGGTTCTAACCCCAACAGAGCCCTACTTTTATTCGAATTTTTTTAATTCGAAAGTAATTTGGGTTAGTTGGGGTATGAACCCAGAACCTTTGCTCAAACCGCCGATGCCCTAACCAGTGCGCCAGCCATATTCGAAATTCCTGCTTTCTAATTTCACTATCTGAATTATTCCAAGTCTAGGGAATTTAAAACCTTTCTTGTCCTTTTAACCAGCTTTATTTTTGCACCATTTGTTATAGCCAATACCCATTAAAAATGGGTAAAAACAGGAAAAATAACTTTGGGAAAATGTATGTAGTAGGCAGTAGATGGCGTGTCAGACCCTAAAAAGTATGTATATTATTGGTCAGGGTGACGAGCTGGGTCAATTTAGTCTTGTCCGTCTGTCTGTCCGTCCGTCCGTCCGTCCGTCCGTCTGTTTGAACGCATCAATCTCAGCAATTATAAGAGCTAAAGCCTCAATTTTTTACATGTAGGCAGATAAAAAACATACGCAGATGAAGTTTATTTCAAATCTCGGATGCCACGCCTCAACTACGCCCGAATAATCAATAAAAACCGGATAAAAAGCGTAATATTGAACATAGAACGTTGTAATTCTGAATATATAATCTGAAATCATTGAAATCGGTTAATCAACACAGGAGATATTAACGAAACACAATTGCGGGCAAAAAAAAGTAAGAAGAGGAAGCATTGTTGCTACGCTGCGTATAACCGTTTTATAAAATTATGCTTTCTTATCTCAACTAGTATTTATTTAAATGTTTTCTTCTGTTAAATTCGGTTAACAATATTGTTAAATATTTATTTGTCAAATTTTAAATTTGTGTTTGAAAAATAAATGTTGACTTTTTGAACCAAACAATACACTCAGGGAAAAGTAGCCAGAATCCGGAATGATTTTTATGGCTTACATCAATCCGACAAATGTCTTGAAAAATTTTAGAAAGTTTCTTACTTGATATTTCTTGATTTAAGTAAGAATCTGGCTTACATTCAAAAACAAGAAATATATTTCTTGTTTCAAGTGAGAAATACTTGAATTAAGCGGCATTTTGCTTAACTCAAGAAAAAACACGCTTGAACTAAGCCGAAAACTTTCTTAGTTTCTTGTTGCCATGACGACAAGAGCAGTGCAGCAATATATTGTGTATGCCTGTTTCACAAAATTTGGTTTGTTTACATACGTTGCCATGACGACAAGAGCAGGACAGCAATATGAAATATATGTCTGTTTCACAAAATTTGGTTTGTTTACATACGTTGCCATGACGACAAGAGCAGGACAGCTATATATGTCTTCTGTATGCCTTTTTCACAAATTTGTTGTATGTGTGTGTATGTTGTCGGCAATGAACCGACGCCGAAAATTTTTGGCGACGGCGCTGACGACTAGCACGAAGGCATTATTCACACAAACATCACTGGGTTCCGGGTTCGATTCCTGCCGCGGGTAAGTATAAAAAAAAATTATTTTATGAGTAAAAATTAAATATTACTATTCAATTATTTATAATAATTCACTATTGTAATAAAATATGCAACCACAAAATACAAAAAACAAAAATAAAAGATTTTTTTTGTTTTAGTTCAAGTCAAATCACGATTGAATTAAGAAATAATAGGATTGATTCAAGAAACATCAGGATAGATTTATGTATAAATATAAGTTTAATTCAAGACAGAAAAGGTTTAAATCAATCCGGAATATTCCTAAATATCCAAAACTTACTTAAAATCAAGCCATTCTGGATTACATGATTCTTACTTGAATTAAGTAATTCTTACTCGAATCAAGTGATTTCTGGATAACACGACTTTTGACCCGTTTTTGGATTGAATCAAGTCAGAATGGTTTGGTTTTTTCTCTGAGTGTAGGAGACCCTGTACTTTTTGTTTTCTTCGCTGTTTCTTATTTGATCGTAACGTAATTCACAGCATGAATGGGGATTGTCATAGACTACGTTCATGCCATTTCCCAAATCTTTAGCTTTAAAATTGAAGCTTTAAAACTGTAAACTGTTTCTAGATTTGTTTTACGGTTAGCGGAGGAATGAGATAGGTTATCAAAAAACCCAAACTAACTTGATCTGATGGCTGCATAGGAGAACATAAATACCAAAAAATGATATTTCTAGCTCTTATAGTTTGGAAGATCTAGGTGGCTGCTCTGTTTGCGCTATCTTCGCTGTTTCTTTTCTGTTGGTAAAATAATTCACAGCATTGATGAATAATGCCATAGGCTGGCGTACATGCCAAATCCCAAGTCTATAACTTTTAAACTGTGGCTGTAGTGGCCCTAACATACATTTATAAAACAATTTACTGCTGCATAACTTCGCTGTTTCTTCTCCGTTTGTAATGAAATTTACAGCATCGATGGATAATTCAATAGACTACGTACATTTCAAATTACAAGTCTGTAGCTTTATTATTGTGACTGCAGTGGCACATCCATGCATTTTGAAAAAAATTGTCTCTTGCATTATCTTCGCTATTTCCAATTCAAATCATAAATAAATATTTAGCATCGGTGGAGAATACCATAGACTACGTACATGCCAAATTTGAAGTCTGTAGCGCAATTATTGTGGCTGCTGTGGCGTTTATAGTTTTCGAGATTTTTGAGGTAGGTGTAGATTTTTGATGATTCGCGGATGAAGGAGGCGAGTTATCAAAAGTTTGAAACAAACTTGATCTGCTTGCATTAGCTGACTACCTTAATCCGGAAAGGTGGTGTCTTTACCTTTTTTAGTTGCTGAGATCTAGGTGTTCATACGGACGGACGGACAGACGGACAGACGGACAGACGGACAGACGGACAGACGGACAGACGGACGGACGGACATGGCTATATCAACTCAGCTCGTCGTCCTGAGTCAGAATATATATACTTTGTGGGGTCTACCACGCTTCCTTCTGCCTGTTACATACATCTGTCAGTTGCACTAAATTAATAGACCCTTTTACTTTTTTAAAGTACAGGGTCTAAAAACAAACTTTTACCGTAGTTATGGATTTTAAGCTTGCTACAAAACATCACAAAAATTTAGTAATTGAAGTCGATTGTGTTGCTAATTTGGTCAATAGAAGATTATTCAAAAACTAGCATTTTATAGCGCCTGGAATAAATTTTATTTTTAACTAAAAACATTGATATATATATTATGGTATTAATCGTTTTGGGGGGAGATCGGGGCAAATTAACTAAAACTTCAAGTAAACATCTACAAGACGTCCATTAATTACACCAAAAAAGGTAACATTGATAAAATATATATAAAAAACAATTGATCGATCGAATAAAAATAATAAAAATAATCAATTTAAATACATGCCTTGACCTTCAAATTGCATCCTAACTTATTTAATTACAACCACTCTAACTAAAGTTTTACCACTTTGAAATTCAGGTTTGCTACGAAAAATTCTAGCTACGCGGAACTGCATTGCGAAATTGTACACATATTTCTGAATTCAAATCTATTTTTAGCAAGAACCATAATTTTCCAGGAAAAATCCGTTTAGCATAAAGAAGCTTGGATATTTTACAAACGATTTTGCTACTTTTCGCGAAGAAATCTTTTTTTTTATTTTTGAATTATGGCCTATGGGCGCAACCACTGTGCACTCTGGATTACATGATTCTTACTTGAATTAAGTAATTCTTACTCAAATCAAGTAATTTCTGAATAACACGTCTTTTGACTTGTTATACCCTGTGCCCATTGAAAAATGGGAAAACAGGGTTAATAACTTTGTCAGAATGTATGTAACAGGCAGAAGGAGGCGTGGCAAACCCCACAAAGTATATATATTCTTGATCAGGGAGACGAGCTGAGTCGATTTAGCGATGTCCGGCTGTCTGTCCGTCTGTCCGTCTGTCTGTCTGTCTGTCTGTCTGTATGAACGCGTCGTTCTCAGCAACTACAAAAGCTAGAGATGCCGTTTTGGTTGCTATAGATAGGTAGTTATCTTACGCAGATCAAGTTTATTTCGAAAATTGGACGCCACGCCCCCTTGACGCCCAAAAATCAATAAAACCCAAACAACCTCGTGTTTTTTAACATAAAAAGTTGAATAACAAGCGTAATATTAAACATAGAAGGTTGTTATTTGGAACATAAGCTCTCTTGTATGATATTTAACTATCATGAAAAGCGCATTGAAATCGGTTAAGAAACACAGGAGATATAAGCTTCACAATAGTTGAACTTAAAAGTTCAAAAACAAGCGTAATATTAATCATAGAATGTTGTTATTGTTGAATATATATTCTCTTATATTATATTTAACTGTCCTGAAAAGCGCATTGAAATCGGTTAATAAACAAAGGAGATATAAACGACGGAATACTGCATGCCCACGCCGTTGCAGCTCAGCAACCTTACGCTTGGAAATAGTGTGCGAGCGAGATGGCGATACCAAGCACGCTGCTGGGCAATTGTGCGATTGTGAGAACATTTGAGTCGATGGCCTTAGCAGCTAGCACTCCCTTCCCTTAGTTATTATATTTTTGTATAATAATTAATCTTGTAAATAAATAAATAATATTATATTTAACTATCTTGAAAAGCGCATTGAAATTGGATAATAAACACAAAAGATATAAACGAAACGATGCGCGCCCATACTA
>JAWNNJ010000716.1:0-24062 GCA_035045125.1 Hypselothyrea guttata | reverse complement strand
GATTGAAGCCTACGCTTGACTGATCTGCACTGTCCGTAGTTTTTAATATTTCAGTTGAAGTTTAGTTAAATGCCTTAATGATCACTTCTAAGCCGGTAATTGTAAGATAAGATTATTTCTCTTTTACTGATCAAAAGTTAATAGTATATCCAAGAATTATAAAGTAGTAATTGTACTTGTGTATCTAGTACCCGTTTTATATTTACAATAAATATTAAAATACAATTCAAAAATTCAGCTAAGAGTGAATTTAAAAAGGAACAATCTGTACACACTTGTTTTCATTTAAAGTATTTTTTAGATTTCTATATCTTTTCTTGTTGTTGCAGTAGTGTGCATCTGCCATTGACATCGTTGCCTTTCGCTTGACACTTGAGTTGTGACATTGTTGCCATTGCCAAGATTGTTGTTGTTGCCTCTGTTGCAGTTGCCATTGTTACTTTTGCCGCACAGATTCACGGATATTGCATTTGGCAGTCGGCAGTCAAATAAATGTTGTGCGTAATTAGCTTTTGGAAAATGATTGCATAATATTGTTACATTGGGAGTGCAAATATTGGCCAATGCGAAGGATTTGCAAATAAATGAGAATTACAAATTTATAAACAAACTAATTCAATTATAAACAATAACATTTTGCATGAATTGAAGCAACTGAAAACTTAAACATTTCGTTGTTTATTTTAATTTTATGTTTAATTAAATTGTCCAATTTAATTGGTTTATTTTTGATTTATATTTTTTGTTACAAAATGTTATTCACAGATTGTTGTGCTTGTACTTTATTAGAACTTTTTGGAATGTATTGGCTAGCTATAGTTTCATAATTATTCATAATTAATTAATAAAATAACCCCATACACTCCTATAAAAATATAATTAGACCCTTTAGTGACGTAGCTTAGCACACAAACTTTGTGTTTGTAAATGCATAAAGTTAAAGTAAAGGGTTTTCTACTGTCGGTTACGTCCGACTGCTCTGCCCCGTCCATATATTTCTAATTTTTTATTTTTTATAAATACATTTTAATGGGGCTAGAAAGATATACTCAAACTACAAATTCAATTAGAAATTTATTTTCTCAATGAAATGCCATAAGGATTGTGTCAACACTAAGCAGACAATTATTTAAATTGTGCAATATTTCTTAGCGTTTTTGGTAAATAATACGAAAGCAATTTTTTAGCATTTTATCATCATCTTAGCCATGTGTCCATGCACATTTCCGCTGTAGTGCAGTTACCCCCAAGAATTTTGTTTAGTGAAATGAATAAGGCGGTCGAAAACTGAAAGATATTTGTCAAAAATAATATAGAAAACATAGAAAGTGAATTCAATCCCGTCGAAGTGTGTATACTCTTTAAAAAAGCATAAATACACTTAAGTTATGATAACAATTTGGCAGTAAATAAAGCATAACTTTTGTGTGTAACTTTCAAAATTAAAAAATATAGTATTATAATGAATATAAAAAGGTATTTCATAAATAAATGGGGCAAAAATGCAAACAAAATTATTGAGTATTAAAACGTTTTAATCAAGAATTTTGTGAATTATCTGAAAATATTTATTTGTTTTTTTTTTTCTTTTATAATAAAAGTATTATTAGATACTCTACAAATGTTGTATCCAAATAATAATACCCTATGCAAGGGTACATTGAAATAAATAAATAAATTCCTATACAAGCTCATCGACAGCGACGTCGTGTGTATTTAAAATCTCGCAACTCGTAAATGCGAAAGAAAAAAAATTAAGAAAAATATTTAAAAATAACTTTTAGCTAACAGGCAAGAGAAATTTGTATTTAAGCAAAAGACCCGACCCCACAGAGCAAACGAAAAGTAAAAGCGCCAGCGACAAAAACGTATCCCATCTAAATAGCACACGAACAAGGAAGCAACTCTGCTCGGTCGTCTTTGAGGAAAGAAGAAGCACAAGAATCTGGCCCAACCGGGCAATACTGGGACTACTTCTCGGGATAACGCGTACATACACATGGAGAATGTAGTATAGAAATATATGCACATATGGTGTATATATGTATATACTATATATTTCAGTATTTACCTCGAATATGTGCGTTCCTGAAACTTTGATGAATTTCTGCTTTGCTTTTAGATATGGTGCATACAATTTTCATGACCAACACACCCACACACACACACACACAGGTACGTTGCCACGTCAATTGCGTATGTATGTAAGTTTTTCACATTTCTCTTTTTGTCATAATGAGCATACAACACTTTCTTTCGTACACTTTGCACCATATACAGTCTAATATTTTAGTATACGCGATTATGCTATATGTAGAAATTCTTTTCTTTTGTATAGATATGTGTGCGTAGCACTAGAATCGTACAATTATATATATATATTTTCATCCATCTATATCTATTTCTATGTATATGTACTCTATATATATGATATATGTACAAATATTTCGCGCACAGAGGGTTTTCGACGCGTTTTCACCGTTTTGCCGCCTTGTTCGCGTTACTCTATGCGGTCGACTGGCTGCAGCGCTGTAGAAATTTTCTCAATTTCCCCCAAATTAAAAAAAAAAACACAAAACGCCGAAAGCCGAATGCCGTATGCCGAATTTACTCCTGCGAACCAATGCTCTTGCGGCATTGTTACTCTAAAAATAAACTGTAGCAATATCGCTCTCAAGCAACTAAACTAAACCGATCTGTAGAGATCTGCCTCTCTCTCTCTTTCTCGCTCTCTCTCTCTGCCGCTCGCTATAGCTTTCCAAGACTTATTCCCGTACTCTGACATCTCTGGTACTCTGGTTCTCTGGCGCTCTTTTGTCGTCTGCTCACGTGCATTGGGGAGCATTAAAAGTTGGAGCGGGGCGCGTGCCACAGCGTTATGTGTGAAACGATCACGCTCATTGATATGTGTACATACATACATACACATGTGTATATGTAGATCTCGCTTTGGGTGTCTATAATCGACTGCACATATATACATACGCATATGTAAGCATATAGACTGTGTAAACATTCGGGAAGGACAGCGGGAGCAGGGCCATAATGGCAACAGCAGCATCTGCTGCAATAACATCGAAATTCGAGCGGCAAATGAGCAGTTGATTTATTTTGATATAATTTGCTGCACACAGATCGTTGCGTGTTTAGTACTACATTTGTATGTATGTACATATGTATATATGTGTATGCTTATGTAAATATATCTATCTGGTGAATATGTTGAATAACGATTTGTACTGCTCTTGCACGGTGCACAGTGTGCCATTTTCCCGTTTTTCGGCACAAAATAAATTAATAAAACTAGGTAGAAGAAATTGTGTAGCATCGACCAAAATTTGCAATTACAATGAGTGAGACAAATTTCATCTGAAACGGACCACGCCCACTTGCACGGACCATATAAGAGCGTATTGTGATTGCAACATTTTCTCTAAATAATGGGATACAGGTCGAAAAAGACCGCAATTCTTTTTTTCAAGATGGTATAGAACAGTGCATAAACACCTAGTTATTATTTGAAAGATATCAGAATATTTATATCATATGTGCGCCTTTGGGTATGCAATAAAAACGTACAGGGTAAAACTGGGGCAGTGAGAGTGGGTCAGCACGAGTTGGGTCTGCAAGAGTTGGGCCTGCGACAGTTAGGTCAGCGAGTGCTCGGCCTGCAAGTCTTCCCCCAGCAAGAGTTTCTCCAAAGGGAGTTTCGCCAGTGAGAGTTCGGTCATCGAGAGTTGAATCTGCGAGAGTTTCTCCAAGGGGAGTTTGGCCAGCGAGAGTTCGGTTATTGAGAGTTAGGCCTACGATATCTGACCAGCGAGATGGGCCAGCGTCGGGTCTGCAAGAGTTGGGCCAGCAATAGTCGGGCCTGCAAGAGTTGGGCCTGCAAGAGTTGGGCCAGCAAGAGTTGGGCCTGCGACAGTTAGGTCAGCGAGTGCTGGGCCTGCAAGTCTTGCCCCAGCAAGTGTTCGGCCAGCGAGAGCACATCGATAGTTGCACTTGCGAGAGTTTCTCCAAAGGGAGATTGGTCAGCGAGAGTTCGGTCATTGAGAGTTAGGCCTGCGAGAGCTGAACATGCTAGAATTCGGCCAGCAAGAGTTGGTCAGTGAGAGCTTGCGAAGTCTGGTCTCATCCAAACAGACAGACATGGCTAGATCGACCCAGATCGTCGTCCTGATCATGAATATATAATACATATGCATATACTTTGTGGGGTTTGCCACGCCTCCTTCTGCATGTTACATACATTCGTCCATAAGTTATAAGCCCTGTTTTTACTCTGTTTTTTAAACAAATATTCCTAGCAATCTTGTCAAACGCTACTTTAAACTAATGCCAACTTTAAGCACTACAGCTAGCAAATAATTGAATACCATAGAGCAAGGTATGAGGTATGATTCGGCTACTGATTCAATTGTATTGGAATAGAATTGTGCAGTGGCAAGAAAACTTAATTTCAACTCTTTTTATGAGCCCAGACAGTCTTGATGAAACCTTCAACTTCTTCAGCTGAGTGCCACAGACTAGAGCACAAGTCTGACAGCAGGAACATTGAACAATAAAGTCAATTTCATGTGCAAATATAGTTAAGAGCTGAACTAAAATATATGTATGTATATGTATATGTAGTTGTGTGTGGGTGTGAGCGAAAGTTTTTCTAACTACGAGCAGAGTTCAAATGTCCTCAAGCTGTGACCGGTGCCTTTCATTTGCATATGCAAAAGTGAGCGAAATATTTCAAAGCTTATCAGTGCTAGGTAAAGAGCAGAGAATGATGATGATGATGATGAGGACGGCAAAGACTGATGACGATAGTAGTAATGTCAGGCGCAATAGCAGAATTGCATTATATAGTATGTAGGTTTATGTGGCCCTTTTAAATGTCTGTTCAAACACTAAATATTGCATTATGCCAAGTTGATCACCTTTTAACTGAGGCCTGAGTAAATATTTGCCAGACGGCAAATTGCCAAGAATCAGTCGACATCTAAGTAAGGTTATATATATATATGTATTATCAAATGCCAGACAGTCAAGAGTCGCGTTGGCTGACATTTTGCGGCACATTTCCGCTTGGCTATGATGAGCCGACTGCCAGGAAGTAGCCCAGAAATGGAGCACGGAATCAAATTATTGCTTACACGGTACCAAGACCTACGCCTCTCGCAATTGAGGCCAGGTCACTAAGACAGACCTAAGGCTGTAGAATGTGCTTATATAATTTCCGTACGCTTTTTGGTCGTCAACGTGCTTGAGTCTATATCATGTTTGCATGCCTACAGATACACAGAGTACACATGTGCATGCATATACACACACAAGTCTATCCACCATATAAGCAATCTATCTTCCAAAATGACCCACAGCCCAGGCGACCTACTTCAGACCTCGCCTACTCTCGCCTAGGCAATAGCAAAGTGAAACAAACGAAAGAAGTCAAGAAAAATTGCATGCAAAAGCAAAAATAACAAATAACAACAACATGGAGCGGGATCTAGCAGTCAATGGGCCCAAAAATAAACGCAACATTGCTGGAATTTAGCGCCAACGTTAACCGGAAATGCCATTTTCGGGCTAGCAGCTCAGTTCTGTTGACGAGCCCAATGTCTGTATGTGTGTGCGTGTTTTTGTACCCTGTACTCATAAAATGAGTAAAACCAGTGCGAATGCATGTAACAGGCAGAAAGAGGCGTGGCAGACCCCACAAACTATATATATTCTTGATTAAACGGCAAGCTAAGTCTATGTAGCCCTGTCCGTCTGGATAAACGCAGAGGTTTCAATAACTTCAAGAGCCAAAGCAGTTAATTTTGTTAGGTGTATACCATATCAAGTTTACTTTCAATGTCGCATGCCACGCCCCTTTTACACTCTAATAGAAAAAACAAGCAAACAAATCGAGGTTGTTATTGAGAAAATGTACTCCCAACCGTTACATTTGTCTATCCTGAATAGCGAATAAAAATCGGATAACAAACACAGAAGATATTCAAGAAACAATATTGCAGGATTTGCCTCGCAAGCCCTCCAAAGAAGCATAAGCTGCTACGCTTCGTATATGTTATACAACAAAATATTATATTATGTTCAAAAAAGTACAGGGTATTCTACAGTCGGGCACGTCGGACAGATGGGGTGCGCCCATTCTGGTTATGCATGCGTTTGGCATGCACAGAAATCGAAAAGTTTTGCCTGCTTCAATGGCTGCCAAACAAGTGCGCTTGCCTTTTCTGAGGCCGATACACGTTTATTAAAAGCAACGGGCTTTAACGAATTTCACAAGTTTTTTACCCCAACAAATTCACATTTCATGCACGCACATTGAGAAAAATAAAAATAAAGAATTCGAATTGTGCTTGCAGTTCACTATTGAAATTTTGCTAGTAATAATTTAATAATTAACTTGAAAATCCGAAATAAAAAATAGTTTAAACGTAAGTTGGATTAATTCTAAATGGCATTATAATTTATAGTAAGATAGGAATAATATAATTAAAATAGTTCAATAATTTTGGTCAATATTTTTCTAGAATTTATTATTATTATTATTATTATTATTATTATTATTATTATTATTATTATTATTATTATTATTATTATTATTATTATTATTATTATTATTATTATTATTATTATTATTATTATTATTATTATTATTATTATTATTATTATTATTATTATTATTATTATTATTATTATTATTATTATTATTATTATTATTATTATTATTATTATTATTATTATTATTATTGGCGACCTGTAAGATCTATTGTACGCCCTGCTGCACGTCCATTAGTCCAATATCCCGAATGAAATCAACCTTAGCTTAAGGGCTAAGGTTCTAGAAATTATTTATTTATTATTATTATTATTATTTAATACCTATTATACAAATTAATAATATAATAACTAATATTTAAAATTAGGAGTACTAGCTACTGGGCCATCGACTCAGAAATTATTTATTAATTATTTATTAATTAATGTTTCAAGAGTTAATGTTTTAAGAATTTTGTAGTTCATTTTTGTGTACATTTGTTACTGTTTCTTGCTAGTTATATTGAACTCAACAGCGGTAAGCTTGAATTAAGAATTGATTTTGCAATATTCTAATTTATTTTGGTTTGCTCAAAAAGTACTCAATGTGTTCTCTCAGTGTACTATATTGCAGACTTTGACAACGCACAGCCCCTGCAAGGCTCTCCCCTCATTGCTATACACTTCATTGCATTGCATGTGGCAAATTCGCTTTCACTGCCTGTGTTTGTGAATGGCGGCTTATAGAGTACGAAATGGTGTATCGTTGTGTGTGCATGTGTACGTGTGTGTGTGTGTGTGTGTGTGTGATGTGTCGGCCATTTGGCCTGTGCGCTTAATTGAGTTTGCATGATGCAGATGGTGTTAGTTATGCTGTCGCCGGTGCTCAGCAGAATTCCTTACAATTTGTTTTTTGTTGGACCCGCACTAGAAGCTGACGGTAAACGATAATTAAATACTGCTCTTAAGTAAATTAGCAACCCTTGCATGGCAAATCAGCCATTGAAAGCGAGTGCTTATATTAAGCACTAATTACTGATTGGCATGAGTGGCTAATAGGCAATCGAGATAAAGGTGAAGAGGCGTTAAGAGTGCACATCACCGTGTGAACGAAAAGGTAATTGCATAAAAAATATGATAACTCAATAGTGCTGAAAATATAGTAGTATACTTAATTGGGACATAATATAAATAGTGTAAAGCCAGCAAATACTGCGTATGATTAGACCCTTTACTTTAAAAAAGTAAAAAGGGTCTATTAGTTTAGTGCAAAGAGGAAATGTGTGTATATTCTTGATCAGGACGACAAGTCGAGTCGATATAGCTATGTCCGTCTGTCCGTCCGTCTGTCTGTCTGTCCGTCCGTCTGTATGAACACCTAGATCTCAGCAACTATAAGAGCTAGAGACACCATATTTGGGATTTAGATTCTCCTAATCAGTAAGCAGCACGAGTTTGTTTTAGATTTTGGATACCTCCCCCCCTTCCCCCGCAAACCGCAAAAAGCTACTGCAGCCACAGCTTTAAAGTTATTGACTTGTATTTTGGTACGTAACTAGCTTATGGCCTTCTCTATTGACCCTGTAAGAAACAGCGAAAATATAGAACGGACAATTTGCCGCACTATGCAGAGGGGGGGTGGAGTGCCTTGCATACGCGGGTAGCTTAGTGTGTGTGCGTCTGATTGTGTTTGTATGTACATATACTCAAAGTAAAGGGTCTCCTACGGCCGGTTACGTCCGACTGTAGCCTCCGTCCCACTGATCTGCCCCGTCCCTATATTTTTTTAGATTGCATTACACGAATTTGATTAAGGTTAAACTTCGCAGCTATGCCATATTTATTATTCATTATTATTTATTGACTTTTAATGATAATAGACCAAAAATCATATATTATTATACTATTAATATTGTGTTAACTAAAGTTAATTAACTTCTCTCTATTAGGAATATAATCCTGCTAATGACAAGAGCAACATAAACACCTGCTTTGTGGGCATTTGAGTTTTGCGTCCTACGCTCCATTTTGCTGCACTTTTGTTGTGGGCAGTCAAGGAGGGAGTGGGCAGCCAAGGGGAGGAGTGTAGTTGGCTGGCAATGTCGCTCTATAGCGGCCTCTTGGTGGCATAATTTACGGCTGTAATTGTCGCGCATTGTTGGCTTTTGGTGCTCTGCTTTATTTTCTTGTTGTTTTTTGTTTTTTTTTTTTGTTTACATATTTATTCGCGGTACTGTGACACATGCTGAAAGTCATATGCCCCACTTGACGCAAATTGCCTGCGGCAACAACTTAATCAGCAGTGTTCAAGGTATAAAATATATAACAGCGTATACTTGGGCAATAGTTGTAGCTTCCTGATTATACAACCGAAATTTGCAAAATTTGACCAAATGCGAAATCTCAGTTAAGACTTATTTTTATTCATTTAACTTTATTTAATTTACAAAATCAAATGTACTGATAACAAATTTAAAATCGTTTTTATCACAAATATTTTACAACTTTAACAATCCAATTGAGCTTTATAGAATTTTGTATTTATAGTAGTTTAAACAGAACTTATTTGAATTTATGGCGTAATAAAATATAGATTCTTGTTTATTATACGGAAAAAATCGCTGCTGGACTTGGCGCCGAGTTCACCAGAACCGAAACAAACTATAAACATTTATTAAAAGTTTTACACAAAAAATTCTGTTGCGTTATTTGATTTTGTTTTTTTATTTATTTATTTTGTTTACTGCTTTTATTGACTTTGCTGCAGCAAAAACTTTGTTGCACTTTTCCATGTAATCATAAAAAGTTGTGCATATTGGCTAGCATTGGCCAGCCGGTAAATAGTAAATGCTTTAAGATATACCACATAAAAATGGGCAACTGAAAGGACGGGCGCAAATCGACAGTATAAAATATTATAGTATCAGTAGAGCATAAATATAAATCATGGACACAATAATAAAAATAAATAAATAGAAATAATAAAAATAGTTTAAATTAATACATTTATTTAATTATTTTTTGAATGTCGCCAAAGACCAGACAATTGAGTATTTTAAACTAAAATTTAAAACAAAGTTATTAACCTTGTTTTTGCCTATTTGAATAAAAATAGTAAAGTGATAAAAAGGAAAATAATTATATTTACTATAATAAATATTAGAATTTTAAAGAAGACTAGATTTATACCTTTTTCTATTTTAATTAAACAAATATAAAAAGACACACTTGTATATTCGATAAACACAGGTTCTAAACGTTAAAACTAGACTAACTAAAAGTGGATCGTTGTTATTTTGAAATGCAGTTAATTGAAAAAGTTTAAAAAGTAAAATTTAATTTAAATGCAACATTGCTAGAAAACTTCGGAGTTGGCGGTTTAACTTGACCTGCGTCAATTAAAATTTAATGTAGGCCTTTGGCCAATTGAAGATTTATTTAGTTGTTATTAAATTTTATAATTAATAACTTTAGTCGAGTAATGCTAAAAAAAATCCGACATAAGCTAAGACTTAATTTAGTAATCAATTTGGTTTGTTTTAATTGTAATTGTTGATAAGTAGTTGAAATTATAATTGAATTGATGAAATAAAAAATCGTACGCATGCCAAAATGCGTGCAACGATGTATACATATTTCTTTGAAGATGTGATGGTGCTTGTTAATTAATTTCGACATTCGAATAAATGCACAGCGAAATGACAAACTGTCCAACTGTCCAACTGTCCAACTGTCCAACTGTCGGGCTGACTGACAGTCCGGGAAGGTCGTCACTTGAGGACACCCTGTAGAGGAGACTGGCACACTTTTCACTTGGCATCGCATCGGTGTGACCGCTGTATATTAAAGTGGGTTGCCCATTTAATTGCATATTTTTTGTTGATTTAAGCGCATTAAATAAAAGAGCACACGCACACATTTGTATACAGAAGAGGCGAGTGGCACAGCGTATTGCCACTGAGACGCATGTAATTAAAATGCATTTTCAAGTTGTTTCGCGCTTGTTGTTCAAAAGCCAAGCACTATGAGTACAAGAGCAAGATAAGCGAGAGAGGGGAGCAAGGAAGGGGAGCAGGAGAGAGGAGCCACATTGAAGAGCAGAGAAATGCGCACTGAGCACAACAACTGTTGTTGCCATTTAGTTTAGTTTGGTTTTACGCCAAAGTGCCTTTAAAATATATAAAACCAGTAAGCACACAGCTCACAATCGATCAGTCGTACACACCCGACTGCGGAATACCCTCCTTATAAACAGCTTGCATATAAAGCTTTGCAGACATGTCTCTAATATTTTTGTGTTCATTAACCGACGTACTTATCATGATATAGTATCACAATATAATGTCAGAGAATGCATATCTCGATATGCTATAATATTACACGCAATTGTTCTTGTAATTTGCTTTGCATACGAGACAGAGCTCTCACACATACGAGCAGGCCCACTTTATAAGAAAGAGCAACTGCAGATACAAAAGAGCAGCAAGAGCTATGGAATTTGGCAACTCTGTTCTATATTCGATACTCTACATTGCGAATTTTGCTGCTACTTATCGTCCTGATAAAAAATATATAATCCCTATATACATTTGCACAAAGTTAATCTACCCTTTTTACGCATTTGTAATGGGTAGAAAAATAATAATAATAAAAGCACAGACAATTAAGTGCTAGGATTGTATGAGCGGCATGTGGGCAGATCATGTACGTGCCTTTAGAAAGGTAAAGCTTTAACTACTGTTTAAAATGACTAAGTGCTATTTAATGGAGCAAGCGATTTTGCACTCTAAGAGATGCATTTGAGTTGAGTTAAAAAATGAATTTAATGCTTTACACAAACTTAATTTATATAGCAAGAATTTGAAGAATTTATTATAACGGTTGCTTTGGAAATGAAAACATACTTTTCAAAATTAATCAAAATAAGCCATTGTTTATTTTCGATTCCATTTTGATACATTTTAATGTAAGCTTAGATGCAAACATTCTATGCGATTATGCACATAATTATTTGTCTGTGCATAATAAATGACAGTTTGGACTATCAAACGGGTTTTGCCTAAATTCCAACAATTATATTATCAATATTGGTAAATTGTCCAATGCCATGTTAACTGTCTGAGCTGACGTCCTTGATAAGAGGAAACTGTGCTGCTTTATAGTAGTATGCATGTTTGCACAATGTGAACATATATAATTTAAAGACATGTATATATATGTTAATTACCAAGAATGTGCTTTGGAGACAGTGTGGATGATATCGACCCAACTCGGGCCGCCCAGGCCTTTGTCAAATCAAAGAGAAAGACAATGTCGTAAAACTATTTCAACTACTATAAAGGCAAAACACAACAACTTAATGTACAACATTTAGCGCGCAAAAAGATGGAACCTAAAACAAAATTGATGGGGTTAGCTTGGCGCTGTCTTTGTTGGGAATCCGACGAGACGCCATAGAGAGTACATAGAGAGCGAACAATTTTCATATTTTTGGCACAGCAGAACGCAGGAAGCGGACCACAGGGCGGGTTTAGAGGGGCTAGAGGAGAGACAGGCACACAGACATACTTCATACAACTGGGAACAAAAGGCCAAATACCCATTGCCTAAGCGGAAGAGTGTGGCATTAGCACTGGCCCCCAGTGTGGGCGGACCGGGATGGGCAGACTATGCCCGATGCTACATATATACACTGAGGGAAAAACAGCCAGAATCTTTCTTGATTGTCATGAATTAAATCAATTCAAAAAGGTCTTCAAAAATTCTGGAAAGCTTCTTACTTGATATTTCTTGATTTAAGCAAGAATCGGAAGCAAAAATCATAAGTGGTGTTGGGGATAAGCATTACAACTTAATTCAAACTAAACAACACTAATTTAAGAAAAAACGGGATTAAATCCAGAAAAAATTGGAATCAATTTAAGAAAAATTTGGAATACAACGGGAAAAATCGGATTTTTTTTATTATGAGGATATGTTTATGTTAAACTAATTTTAATTCAAGACAGAAAATGATTAAATCCATCTTGAATATGTCTACCTATCCGAAACTTACTTAAAATCAAGACATTCTGAATTACATGAGGCTTACTTGAATGAAGTAAGTTCGTACTCAGATCAAGTAATTTCTGGATAACACGACTTTTGACCAACTTCTGGATTGAATCAAGTAAGAATGATTTGATGTTTTCTCTGAGTGTACATACTACGCAAATCTGTATGTCTTTTGTATATGAATTTATGTTTGTGAGCGCGTCATGATTGCGAACTTTTGTCGCCCAATGTTCGAGAGTTTTTTTTTTGTTGTTTCTTTTCGAATATTCAGATTTAGCTATGCACTCTCGCATTTTCAGTTCAGCTGTCAAACATTTCGTATTACTTTTTCGTATCGTTGTATTTGCGTAGACAAATGGCGCTAAACAAAGGCGAAACGAGCTGAGAACCGAGTCTATTTATTTCTCTCTCACTTTCTGTCTTTCTGTTTTTTTGCTGTCAGCGGCAGCTGCTTTGACTATCGACTCATTGACGTTATAATCAAAAATCATATGACGTTTTATTACCAACAATGCCAACAACCAGCAGCAACAACATAAGATCTTAAGGCTAAGAAGCAGAAACCATCAGCAATGTAGGTCAGTCCGAAAATAAATTTCAAAAAAAATCAATTCAAGTAAATAAACGAAAAGCAAATAGCAAAGTACGAACAAAAATACCAAGCGAATGCATCGATGTTGCTAATACTCTTGTCACCCATTTGTAATCAAGGCATCCAACTCTATTTCTATCATATTATCACTTGTTTATACTGCAATTTTGTCGAACGATGCTGATTCTGTCGACAGCTGACAACCTGGCCCAGGCGACATAGCAGCAGAGCAGATTAATTTAATTAATTAACTAATTTCCTGTGGAAATTAAGACTATTAAAAATAAACAGGTGGACTTCGCACACTCTTTAAAACGATAAAATTAACGTAAAATACCCTAGTAACTTTAATGGTCCAACTCTCGCTGGCCGAACTCTTGGCAAAACTCTCGCTGTCTTGATGGCCGAACTCTCGCTCTTTTGAATACTTTAGAAAGTGTTGTAAATAAATGTAAAATTTAATTAAATAACACATTTAAGCAAAATTAGATAGATGTAGAAATATGTTGCAAGAATATTTATTAAATTGAAAAAATTAATATAAATAAAAATACGTAAAATTGGAATTTTATTATATCCAAAATATTTGATAGTACAACGGACTATACATAATCAAATTTGTTTTAATTATAGATGTAGTTGTCTCAAACATTTTTATAAAACTTATAAGATCCACTGCTATAAAGTATAGCAACAACTGCTGCATTCGTCGTCGTCTTCGTCGTCGTCGTCGTCGTCGTCGTCGTCAATGTCTGTAGTTCTTGCTCAGTCGAGGCGAAGCGAGGAAAACCTCATTTACGACAGCTACGGCAACGCGGTCCGCAAAAATGCAGCAGTAGAAGTAGCGACAGTAGCAACAACAGCCACAGGAACTACATCAACTAAACCAAAAGTTTTATTGACAGGGCGTGTCGCCAACGGAGGGCGGTGCTGGTATTGCCTTGCTGCAGCAAATGGATTAAGAAAACGTCGACGTCGACGTCGGCGTCAGATGAAAGCGCAGCTAAGAAAGTAGAAATGTGTACGGCTTGGATTCGAATTTGTTACTGCTGCTCTTTTTATACTTTGTACCCAATAAATTCGGTAAAAACGGGGTTAATAACTTTGAGCGAGCGTATGTAACAGGAAAGTACAGTATAGTATAGTATAGAGTCCGGTTATAGCGACATTCAAGGGACCGACGATTTTACGTCGTTATATCCGGAAGACGCACTATCCGAAAGGAGCAAAAAAAAATTTTTTTTTATTTTATGGATGCCATGTTCGTAATAGGTTTTAAAATAAAACAAATTAATTTTTTAATCAAAACAAAAAATTTAATACAGTAGAATCCGGTTATAGCGACTTTCAGGAGACCGACGATTTTACGTCGTTATATCCGGAAGACTAAATCCATGATTTGTTTCTTTTTCGTATTGAAAAAACACAAAATCCATGATTTTGTTTGCTCCTTTTAGCATTGTTAAAGAAATCAAATTTTCCTCTTTAAAGTTTTTTTTTTGTTCGGCACGTCGCAATATCCGGTTGAATTGTGAAAAATCTCGTCGGTATAACCGGTTTGACGCTAAAAGCGGAGGCCCTTTCATATAAGTTTGTATGGGGACCAACCAAGCCATCGAGTTTTCGACGCAATAACCGGTCGGACGCTATAAGCGGCGTCGTTATAACCGGATTCTACTGTATATATATTCTTGATCAGAACGACGAGCGAAGTCGATATAATCATGTCTGTCTGTCTGTCCGTTGGTATGATTGCGTCAATTTCGAAAACTATATACATTTTTTAATGTACTTATTTGAAATAATGGATGCCACACCCATTTTACGTCCTAATTGATAAAAATCAATTCAAAATCTAATAAAACTAAACATTTGCGAAATATGTTTAAAATTAAATTATTAAATTATATTTCAAATGCAGGGTGCAGGGTATTCTACAGTCGCCCTACTGGTAAAAATATATATATTTTTTCGAATGGGGAAGGAGAAGAAAGCAATGGGTAGCGACGTTTTATAAACAAGTGTTGATGGCAGATTTGAACGCACGCCGTAGGGCTAAAAGAATTGCCTTAAGAGCCCAGAGCTGAGAGCTGAGAAGCAGCAGCAGCAGCAGCTTGCTTAAATGGGATTACACCAAATTTTGTGGTTGCTTTCGTAGAAAAGCTGGAGAAGTGCATTGACTGATTTTCAATGGTGCAATGATAGTTGTTGCTCCTGCTTTTTCTGCCGTTGCCAGTGACAACACAGCTGGCTTGCAGTTGCAGTTGCAGTTGGGTGTAAAACTTCTTGCTGAGCTGCTGATTGCTATTTGTTTGCCTGTTGGCAGCAGCAGAGAACATTTTATGGCATCCGCATGCCCAAACAAATTTACAACTTCTCTGCTTATACATTCTTTTCTTTTCAAATATACTATATACTTCACTGACTTTGCTGCATTTAAATTAAAGCTAATTAAAGCTGGGGTCGATACCGTAAGGCCAACGTGGCGTATGCGTAATTCTATATACCAAGCACATGCGACACGCCTTTAAATTCAACTACAAGTACGCTGGCTTACTTCATTTTGCAACTTTAGACCTAATTAATTTCCCAAAAGCCACCAGAAAGGGGGCAAAGCTGGCACTGCAACAGAAAGGGATCCTACAATTAATCAAAGTGATGCGCTCCCTCTCTTGATTCTGTTCATTTTGAGAATATCCAGTTGGGTTAACAACGCGCACTGCAAAGGACTTTTTATGCTCTCGAGGCAACCGCATTTGAATGAATTACAAAAGGTTCTTATTAAAATTGGACTTCGATTCGATTTTGATTCGAATTAATCGATACTTTTTCGGCGATTAAATCGATTCTTTTTATTGAGAATCGGTTTTTCAGCGCAATGTAATTTTGCGATTTCTTGCGAAATTCACCAAATAGTAATTAAATATATTTAAAATTGGTTTTGTATATTCTGCAACAGGACGATCAGGATAAGTCGATATAGCAATATCCGTCGGTCTGTCTATCCATATTTGGTATATAGTAGTTAGACGTACTCCTATGCAGTAGTTAGATCAATTTTATTTTAGATTTTTTAAAACCTCTCCCCATTTATCCGCAAGCCACAGCTGTGAACATTTTTATTTTGCATTGCAAAACGGCAAAGAGATATTTAACGGACAAATTGATGATGAATTGATTGAATATACAGTAGAATCCGGTTATAACGACGCCGCTTATAGCGTCCGTCCGGTTATTGCGTCGAAAACTCGATGGCTTGGTTGGTCCCCATACAAACTTATATGAAAGGGCCTCCGCTTAGAACGTCTCCGCTTTTAGCGTCAAACCGCTTATACCGACGAGATTTTTCACAATTCAACCGGATATTGCGACGTGCCGAACAAAAAAAAAACTTTAAAGAGGAAAATTTGATTTACTTAACAATGCTAAAAGAAGCAAACAAAATCATGGATTTTGTGTTTTTTCAATACGAAAAAGAAACAAAATCATGGATTTTGTCTTCCGGATATAACGACGTAAAATCGTTGGTCCCTTGAAAGTCGCTATAACCGGATTCTACTGTATTGAATTTTTTGTTTTGAATAAAAAATTAATTTGTTTTATTTTAAAACCTATTACGAACATGGCATCCATAAAATTAAAAAAAAAAAAATTTGTTTTGCTCCTTTCGGATAGTGCGTCTTCCGGATATAACGACGTAAAATCGTCGGTCCCTTGAAATGTCGCTATAACCGGAGACTACTGTATATATATTTTTTGCATCGATTTTTTAGTTTTTCTCTCAGACTACCTGCAAATTCATAGTGCCGTTTTTATTTCGATTAATCGAGGACGAGCTGAGTATATAGCCCTATCCGTCTTCCCGAAAGTATAACTATGTAGATCCCACAAACTATAAGATCTACAGCTATTTGAAATGTAGGTTCTCCTATGGTGTAAGCTTATAAAGTTTGGGTTGAATTTTTAAAACGTTTCTCTTTACTCCACCGAAATATCTACAGCGGATGCAATTTGAAAGCTACAGACTAATCATTTGGCATGTACGTAGCCCATGGCATTCTTTATGGAAGCTGTTAACTGCAAACTACCGACACTTAGCCATGGCAATGACTACATAGATGCAAAACTGATATCCGCGGGCAACCAAGAGAAACAACAGTAACAGTAACAGCAACAGAAACAATAAACAATACACAAATAAGTGGCACGCAAACGCCATAAAAGGGGAAGGCAAAGTCATGCCCGCAGGATGAACTTTTGGCACGAGTAGTAAGTGCATATGTATGCGGCTTGGAGTGTAGCGAAACCTTGCCAAAATATCCTTGACCTTATTCTAGCTTATAGTACACATACAGAGCAAACCCATGCATTGTCATGCTAGAGGGCCAAGAAGCGTTGCAGCAGGCAACGTGAAAATGTCATTAACGATATCATCGTGAAGTCAGTTGAGCGAGAGATAGTGACTGAAACAGGGGGGGACCTGCTGTTGCAAGGGAGGGGGAGTGAAAAGTGTTGATTTAGTGGCACAGTTGTCTTAAAATCAGCGCAGTTAACGGCAGCCAGCAGAGCCCCTAAAAATGCTGCTTAAATACAAGCTCGAACTGTTCTAGCCTTGACCGAGATTTCGAAATGAAAAACACAAATTCCTAAAATTTGCACGGGTCAGATCAGTCACGACTGTAGAATACCCCGTACCCTATATTTTAAATACAATTTTATAAAACTGCCATACAAAGCAGCAATGCTTCTTCTTCTTTTCTTTTTTTGTGTGCCAGCTTTAAAAGAACGCTCTGGTAGGGGGTGAGCGAGAAAACGCCTGCAATATTGTTTCGTTAATAACTTCTATGTTTATTAATCGATTTCAGTGCGCTTTTTAGGATAGTTGAATATAATAGAAGAAAGTATATATTCCGAATAATAACCTTGTAAGTGCAATATTATGTTCGTTATTCAACATTTTATGTTAAATTTTTCGAGAGTTGTGTGGGTGTTATTGATATTGGGCGAAAGGAGGCGTAGCATCCAGTTTTTGAAAGAAACTTGATATGCGTAAAATATGTACCTACCTATAGTATATAACAAAAAGTAGATGCTGAGATCGATACTTTTATCCAAACAGACGGACAGACGGATAGAATATATATACTTTGTGGGGTGTGCCACGCCTCCTTCTGCTCGTTACATACGTTCTCCCAAAGTTATTAACTGTTTTTTTTTTTTTTTCATTTTTCAATGGTTACAGGGTATAAAAATATACACACATACATACGTACACTTTGGTTGACGAAAAAGTGGCAGCAAAATGCTGCATGTGGCAATGTTGACGCCGCTCTAAGCGACGCTGTTCCTGCAGCACTTCAGTAAACTTTACCCCAAATGCGCCGTCATATTTTATGCACACACACACACACACACACACACACCAACACACACACACACTGAAATATGCGCTTTGTACATACATGTGCATAAAGCATTTTAACAAATGGCATCAAATTGATTTTGCCACGCTAAGCATTTTAGGATTTCAAGCAGAAGTGCAGCAGCACCTGCCCCCTCCCCCCTCCCTCTGCATCCTCATCCATTCGTCCTTTGCTGCAGTCCGTTGCCTGGTTCTATAATGTTCATATGTACTAGATATATATATGTATGTATATATTTGTGGTTGCAAGCTATGCAAATTTGCACTCCCACCGCATAGCCGAAACCCAGCATAAAGCATTATTCATCTACTATATATACCCCATAATACAACATTTATGTAAGTAGTTTGGTGCGTATGTATGTATATACTTGTAGTAAATATTCTAAAATTTACTCGTATATGGCTAAAAGTAAGGGATAAATGCATTAAGAGTAATTATATAAATGCATTAAATTAGCTGAAGCTTGTGCATTCATTAACGTTAATACAATTAACGTTAAGACTTTTAACCAGGCATCGCAAATAATAGTTGAGTTTTATAACATGTAAGACTAATAAATCCTCTGCGAAGAATAAAAACATAAACATAGTATCTAAATTTTCTAACGGCAAATTTGGGTATAGAATATAATAATTTGGGTATAGAATAAACTTAACTTTTTTTATACCCTGTGCCCTTTTGAAAAATGGGAAAACAGGGTTAATAACTTTGTCAGAATGTATGTAACAGGCAGAAGGAGGCGTGGCAGACCCCACAAAGTATATATATTCTTGATCAGGGAGACGAGCTGAGTCGATTTAGCGATGTCCGTCTGTCCGTCTGTCTGTCTGTATGAACACCTAGATCTCAGCAACTATAAGAGCAAGAGACACCATATTCGGAATTTCCTAATCAGTAAGCAGCACGAGTTTGTTTTAGATTTTGGATACCTCCCCCCCTTCCCCCGCAAACCGCAAAAAGCTACTGCAGCCACAGTTTTAATGCTATTATTTTAATAATTTGGTATTAAACTAGTTTATGACATTCTCTATCGACGCTGTGAATTTTGTTTCGATCGGATAAGAAACAGCGAACATATGCCACAGACAATTTGCCGCACTAGGCAGAGGGGGGGTGGTGTGCCTTGCATACGTGGGTAGCTTAGTGTGTGTGCGTCTGATTGTGTTTGTATGTACATATACTCAAAGTAAAGGGTTTCCTACGGTCGGTTACGTCCGACTGTAGCCTCCGTCCCACTGATCTGCCCCGTCATTATATTTAACATTTACTTTTAAAATTATTTCTAATTCGTAAATTCCAATATTTTATTAAATTTTTGTTGTATACTATAATTTTTTATTTTAATTATAAAACGTTAATGAATTTTTTAATTAAGTTTGTCTTGTTTACAAAGTTTGTGTTTTATTGTCTTAGATACATTGTTAAAGATAGAGATAGTTATACCCAAACACATAGATATACGCATAGTCCAATTCTAGAAATGGTAAAATAAGTAAATACAGCAACTAGCAACTTTCTAGGATGCAAAAGAATATACATATGTACCTGACCCAAAAAAATTGATTAAATGTCGTTTTATTTGTATTTGAATAAGCCGTGCAACTTTTGAGCTACATTGCTTCATTTTGAACATTGCATCGCCAAAACCCCCACTAAATTTACATACGTGCATGTGTGTGCAGATTGCTTTTTTATATGGCCCATATTCGAGAATTCGCAACTTTTCTATAAAGAGCGCACACGGAAAAATGACTGCACTTTTTCCCAGATTTAAAATGATTGCATGCAGCAGTGGCAAATGCTGTTGTTGCAACATATAGATATATATTTTTTATGGTTGGTTTGGCGCCGGTAATTTTGTTAGTTGGTGGGTGTTACGTGAATTCCATTACACGTTTTCGGGAATGTCATTGGAGTTACGCGTGAATATTATGCATTTGTTTATCATTTAAATGCCTTAAGAATAAATTCCATTTGATTCATTATTATAATTATAATAATATAAAGATTAACAAATAATAATTTAAATAGATAGATAATCAATATTTAGTATTTGAAGATAAAGCAACTAAAAATAAATTCTCTTTTTAATGAAACATGACACAAAACTAAATTTTGTTGTACTTTACCTAGTCATAAAATTCTTGTGATAATGCTCAGCAGTCGGAACGATTTGAGAATTAACGATAAATGCATTTTCGGTGCTTCTCTGCTTATGTATGCATGTACGAGGCGCATTAAGATGCAAGTGCGAGCTTCAAGAACTATGCTGAGATGACGCAATCGCTTGCAGCTGCTTGAACTTTATAGCTTGCCACAATAATAACAACGGCAGCTGTAACAATAGCATCACTATCGCCGTCCTCTTGCCCCAGATCTCTGGCTTGCCTCTGCAGCTTTTGAGTGACTGGCAAGGCAACAGGAGAACGCATCAAAAAAGTGGCTACGTTTTATTTAACTTGTGGATTTCATTAAGTTGAACTCAGTGGAGCAGCAACAGCAGCAGCAGCAGCAGCAGCAGCAGCAGCAGCAGCAGCAGCAGCAGCAGCAGCAGCAGCAGCAGCAGCAGCTACTTAGAACCTCCCCATCGACAGCAACGAGATAACCAACAAAGTGCAACGCCAGGTGGAAGATCTCTGGAGAGCTGAGCAAAGCTCTCAGGTACGAGGCGTGTGTTCTTGAGAGCAAAACGCCAACCCAACAGTGTTGTTCATTTTGTATTGGCGGGAAGAAAACGTTTGCAAAATAAAGCCAGAATACAGCTAAGTTATTCTTAAGATGTTCCATGCTTTTCCCAAGCAATTCAGATTACAATCTTCAAAATTCTGCAAGTTTTTACAAAATTTACTTTTATATGTACTTATTAGATCATTTTTTGAGTGTTTTATACACAGGTAGCTGATGTGCAAACCTTAAGAATTAGTTTATCGAAGTTTTTTTGCTTTCGCTGTGTTTTGTAGAATAATCTACAGCCGGATATTTTCGGTTCATTGGCTATATCTTTACTGGTTTTAACTTTCTTCAATTGCATAACAATATAATTATTTTTATACCCTGTGCCCATTTGAAAAATGGGAAAAACAGGGTTAATAACTTTGTGCGAATGTATGTAACAGGCGAAGGAGGCGTGGCAGACCCCACAAACTATATATATTCTTGTTCAGGGAGACGAGCTGAGTCGATTTAGCCCTGTCTGTCTGTCTGTCCGTCTGTCTGTCTGTCTGTATGAACGCTGTGATTTTCTAAACTATAGAAGACCGTTTTGGTCTCTTTTGAAGGGTGTGTACCATATGCAGATCAAGTTTATTTCAAATCTTGGATGCCACGCCCCTGTAGCCTACAATGAATGAAATAAAATACATTCGCCAATTTAAGAGACACTGAGCTATTTACAATAATTCTGTTTTCAGTAGTTTGTAGGTCTATGCCATACGCAGATAAGGCTTTGTTAAAATTTTGGATGCCACGCCCCATTTACGCCTTAATCGATAAAAACCGAATAACAAGCGTAATATTGAACATAGAATGTTGTTATTTGGCATATATACTCTCTTTCATTATATTTAACTATCCTGAAAAGCGCATTGAAATCGGTTGATAAACACAGGAGTTATTAGCGAAACAATATTGCAGGCGGCAACTCGCTGGCCCTCTAGTTAATGTTCAAATAATAATTTCCCAATAATATTTAATTGCTTAAAGGAAAGCAATTATATCTAAAAAGGATATTAAAATGATTGATATACTTTTAATAATTGATATTATGGAAAAATATCGATCAACATAATGACAACAGATCTATAATTTTTACAAGAAAATACGGATAAAAAGGTGAATAATTAAAAAAAAAAGCTATTAGCAGTTTTACAATTTTTCTAGTAAATGCTTTTGAAAAACAGCCAGAACTGACGGAAAAAAGTCAAATGTGGCAACAGTGCAAGCGACTAAGTGTGAAATAGTGTTGAGTGTCTGGTTATTTTAAAATCCTTCAACTAAGACTCACTCACTCGTCTTCTGTCGAAACGAAGCAACTAATTGGATTCGCTTCATTGATTGGGTTTGCGCAACTATCGAGTATATCCTATAAATGTCAAACGAAATACGAATTATAAACTGAATTTCCGCATGAAAATCGGAAATGAGCTTAAATATTAAGATAGATGGCAACGGAATGAAAAACTACAAATTTGCTCTGCCAATGCGAATTTTGGTTTTTTAGCGATGATGATGTTGATGGTGTTGATGGTGATGATGAGATAACAAAATTCACTTAGTCGTAAAGCAAGTCAAATTAAAATCAATTAAAATTAACAAGTGAAACAGCCGGCAGACCAAGACCCAGACCACCCCACAGCGAACAGCGAACAGCGACGTTGACGTCGACGTCGACGTCGACGTTGGCGCTGACAGCGAAATGCCAAGCGCATGAATCATGCAACTTGCTGTGAGAGTCTTCTCTTTACCTTTGTTGCTCTGTGGAAGGTGCGGCCGTAAGTATGTGCTAATGTTTGGGGATTTATGTAGGTACGTACGTACATACACTTGTGTGTTTGTCGGCATTCACGTAAGTATGTATGCAGCTAAACTGAAGCGGTTGAAGTACCGCTGATAAGAGCAGACGTTCTCAAAAGACTTCTCCGCATTCAGTGCAAGCGAGAGATAAAGCAAGGCCCGAAAGGAGAGCGAAACACTAGCCAGGTGCCCATTGGTATGGTTATGGTTGTGTGTGCAAATACTCACCGCTCTTTCTTTGCACCTTATCGGCAATTGCATGCGTACATACATGCCCGGGGGCGGATTTACCAGGGCCCCTCGATTCATGGGGCCCCCAAAATGGCACATTTTGAGTCTATTAGTTTTTAATTTCAAAATATCCTTTTAAGAATCATACAACTCAAAGCTAAACAATTTCTTTGTTAGGGGGAGGGAAATTCAAACTGGGATGTGCTTTTTACTATTACATCAAGAAAGACTGGGGAAAATTATCTATGCTATGAATTGGGGCTATTAAAATATAGAAATTTTATCGAAGACTGCGAAAATTCGATATAATTTGGGGATGTTAAAATACAGTAGAATCCGGTTATAACGACGCCGCTTATAGCGTCCGTCCGGTTATTGCGTCGAAAACTCGATGGCTTGGTTGGTCCTCATACAAACTTATATGAAAGGGCCTCCGCTTAGAACGTCTCCGCTTTTAGCGTCAAACCGCTTATACCGACGAGATTTTTCACAATTCAACCGGATATTGCGACGTGCCGAACAAAAAAAAAACTTTAAAGAGGAAAATTTGATTTATTTAACAATGCTAAAAGAAGCAAACAAAATCATGGATTTTGTCTTCCGGATATAACGACGTAAAATCGTCGGTCCCTTGAATGTCGCTATAACCGGATTCTACTGTATATATTTATTAGCGGTGTTTCGCATTTTAAGCCAGTATCGATTCA